>VXAK01018559.1:79320-103793 GCA_013399435.1 Arenaria interpres
TTTTTTTTACTGTTGCTTCTCTTCTTTCCCTTTGAACTTCTCAATTTCAACATTTTTGTTTCTTACCCTTTTAAAAATCTCTTTTAGTGAAATAATCACCCAGTAGAAATTCTACATGATTAGCGGCTTCATGGTTGGATCCAATAAAGAGATTTCATCTGCAGAGAATATTTTTATATTGCAGAATTAAATTCCAAAAGAAATCCAAGTCTTTTCTAATACACAGTATATTTGGGGATTTAAAACTTGATTTATAGACTATGTGATTAGGTTAGTCAAGGGACATTAAACTTTATTTACTTCTTAACTTGCCCAGTGTCTCTGTTTTCTATTGAATATTACTTCAAACACTTTACATCAGAAAAAATTTGGATGCTTAGAAGCCTTACAGAGCCAGTCTTCCTTTCCTATTTCTACCCATGGCAGCAGTAGTTACCGCATGGCTGTGGCTCCATTTATTTTATACATTTGTGAGGTAATCAAACTGCTGTAATTCTGAAAATGTTGGTAGTGTGGCTGTGAGTTCGGGGTCAGGTGAGTGTCTGCTGTGAGACTGTGAACTTGATTTTACTGAGCTACTTAGCAAAGGTTGCCAGCTTGCACTGCTCATCTGGACATGGCTTAAGGACCCTGAGATAGAAAAACTGAGTATCTGTAAACCACTGGTAGTCAAAAAAAATGCTAATAAAGGGATTTATAAGGGCATGATAGTCCCGCTGCAGCTAATCTGCGTTAAGAGGTTAATAGCTCAGTCCAACTCATTCACCTCCACCAGCACTTCTACTGAAACAATAACAGGCAGCCTTGAGTCAGGGTGCAGTCAGCTGGGTACGCGATTGCCACGGCTCGAGGCTGCAGCTGTTTCCCCCGCACCTATAAAACTCATTATCTGTAGCCGGTACAGAGCACGGAACATCCACATGGAACTTAAAATAAGGGTTCTGTGTAGCAGTTTTCTCTGAAATTACGGGGGGAGGAGCAAGAGCAGGGCTGTTCTGTTGAGCAGGAAGGCTCTAACCAAAGCATGAAAACATTAATGATAAGCAATACGGAAGTATTTTCAAAACTAGGGAAAGAGATACATTTTTATTGGCAAAAAGAGGCCCCCTCATTTGTCTTGTAAATTGCTTGTAAGGACCTAAGGCAACAACATCTTAGTGCATAATGTGTCTGCAGATGTTCAGTCAGACTACAGAATAAAGATTCCTTCAGTAAGTAGAATTATAAGTTTACTGTTGAATTTCTGTCATAACACTTGATCATTCTGTTTTAGATTGGTATTCCAAAGGGCTGGGGGAATTGATTTTTCTAAAGTGTCTGGCAGGACTAGAAGAGGTTGTCATATATCCAGAATGATAGTTCCCTCTGATTTTTTTTGTTGTTCTTACCAAATACTTTTTCTTTCCTTCCCCAAGCCTAATTAATGAAGGGGAAGGCCAGGCCATGGAGATTGGTTTGAGCTGAAGTTTACATAATATGTAAATAATATATAAATAATATGGTTCTTCAGTTGACTTCTGCCAATAAAAAAAAAAAGTGAGAAGCATAGTGCAGTCTTAAATGTGTGTTTAGAGATTGTAACTTTCCAACATCATCATTTTCTGTTGCATTTTTAACAAAGTGGGCTTTTGAAAGAATGTCTCCAATGTGTCAGCTGAAAAAAAGCATTAACTAATCTTAAGAACTTAGTGTTTTCTTCAGACTGCATTGATAGCTATCAATATTATATCTACCTACTGATATAGTAAGAAATTAATTTTTTGTATAACCCATGTCTCTCTTAATAGCATGTCATAGTTCATACCTAAAGCCTTTCAGTTTCTAGTTCAAAACATTTCTTCATGGATTATTTTGAAACTGTTGGTGCAGTCCTAATGAGCAACAGGCCTTGTTTATTGTTAACTACCTGCGGTTAGCTCTATTAGAGGGAGAAATATTGTGCATTGAAACCGCAAAGTTTGTCAGTTATTTATAAATAAAGGTTCCTTGGTTTATGAACAAAACAGTGGGTTCCTTCCCCCTGCCTCTAAGCGTGGGCTCAATTCTCACGAATCTTGCAGAAAACAGATTTTGGAGAACTGCAAAGGCAAATACAGGATTTTACTCCATTCTGTTAATTTATGAAGAAGTGTCTCGTATTTGTAATTTAGTATGTTGCCATGAACCTTGTAGATAGTTTAATTTAAAAGGATAAACATGGGAAATTCCCTTAATGTGTTCAGATTAGCCTTGAATTACCTTGTACTGGTGGTGTCCCTTTGGAGTGCTGCTTTATAACAAGCTGTGTGTGGTAGCTCATGTGTCAGGAGAGGCGTGTGCCCAGAACCTGGGGAGAAGCATGTCCCATGACCATTCCACAAACAGAAGTGATGTTTTTACAAGCTGTTTCGGACGGTGCGGCTCGCATCTTTGTTCTTTGCCTTTATTTGTCTTCAGTTAACAGACTGTGAAATGAGCATACTAACAAGTAGAGCACAATGTTATTGTAAAAATAAAACCAGACAATTATTTCAGAGACTGAAACATTTAACAAAACAGCAATGTGACTTTCTGCATGCACCTTGGAAGATGAGAGTTATTTTGTATTTATTGAGAATCAGGTGAGTCTGATGCCTTAGGATGTTTGATACTCTCCTGCCAGAGTCATGTTCCCGAGATAGATTTTGTTGGCTCAAGTTGAAAGTTGAACTGAGAAACAAAGCAAATAAGGATTCTTAAAATTCATAGTTCTCTGTTTTTCAGTTTAGAATGTGTGCTGTGTCTTTGTCATGTCGATCTGCAATGCATACTCTTTTGAAGCAAAGGTGAAATCAAATGAAATAATTTTGTTCCCACTGTGGAACGTCTCAAAAGATTCACGAGGAAGAAACAGGGAGTGTGGATGTAAGCATCTGCGTTTTATTTCAGTATCATCCCTATGCAGATGAAGCACTAGCAATTTAACACTTTTCTGGAGGTGAATTGATGAAGGCTTTTTTCAGGCTTCATCACTTCTTTCAAGCAGAGAGCAATGGTAATATGGTCAGGATCCCTATGGAGCCCAACCAAAATCAGGTATGTTGGAATCCAGCTAAGCTTCAGAATTAGTTTGATGTATCTCCATCGGCCTGAATTCTAAGCCTGAAGCTTAGATACCCTCAACTTTCCTTAGTATTAAAGAATTAATAGATTATCTGTTAGATTGTAAGGTAATAATCTAAAACTGAGAATGCTGCATGTTAAAGGAACACAGTGACAGAGCAGATAGAACATTACTGTGTAATGAAGTCTAAAATTTTCTTTAGTATTTCCTTAATGTATTTTGTGTGTACATCTGAGGATGCAGATTTTCCTGGTGAATTTAGTGCTTTCTTTTTACGTGATTGAATTGTGCCTTTGTCATTTACCATCTTTGAATTTTCATCATGTCTTAGAGGTAGAATGAATTAACAAGACTGAACAGTAAGCACTGACTGTACCATCTGCTTATTTGCGAGTCATCTCTTGCTCCCTCGTTCTGGTATACCTATGTCTTAAAATTGATATAATATTGTATATGTAGAGTTGAATTCCTGTTGGATTTAGCTTTTAGGAACTGATAACTGTTATGCATTGCTACCTTTTGCTTTTTTTTTCCCCTCCTCCAGTATAAAGCAGCCATCCTGTGGCTTTCTTCTCTTGGAAACTGAAAAACAGCTTTTAATGTCCAAGTTGCAGTTCTCACTTCTTGTTCTTCTCTCCTTCTAAGGCAGTTCAGTACCACCAGTTGCAAGGGTAAAACGTCTACTGTCCCTAATGGTGCAGAATATTGGAATAGTGGAATTCTTTAGGCCTGCATATGTGTGGACTCTGGCAACTTAAAACCTTGTAAATCTACTACGTAGATGAGGTTTTCAAGGAAATGTTTAATGTTAATGGTAATGTGTTTGATTGGTCTGAGGTACTTAAGAGTCTGAAGTACAGATTCTGTTTTGACATGTTGTGCATCAGATAAATTATACTAATCTTTTGCAAAGTTCTGGGTTTCGCAATGGAGATGAAAGTGAGGGTGCTACCAAAGGTGTTGCATATTTACATCCCCAGCAGAAATGACAGTAGATTCAAGTTAAACATTTATTTTGAACCTTTTGACTGTCACGTTGCCCAGAGAAGGGGTGGATGCCCCATCCCTGGAGGTGTTCAAGGTCAGGCTGGATGGGGCTTTGAGCAACCTGGTCTAGTGAGAGGTGTTCCTGCCCATGGCAGGGGGGGTGGAACTAGATCTTTAAGGTCCCTTCCAACTCTAACTATTCCATGATGACCTGGCTTTCTCAGAGTCCAAATCAATGTATGAAAATCCTAGAACTGATCTTCTGAGGGAGTGCAGCAACGGGCCAGACCTTTCATTTTGTGCATGCTTTTGCTTCCATAGTGTCTATGAGTATAAGTAGACCCACCTAGGTTTCTCATTATTTGAAAGGCTCCCAGACTTTAATAGAGCATTAAGATGTTCCAAAAGCATTTCAAGACACAGTTTAATAAATAGCTTTTATTTATTAAATATATTTAATAAATAGTGTGGCTGTTTAGTGCTTAAAATCCATTCAGCATGGTAAGTAGTTGCAGAGGGAAGGTGGGAACAAGGACTGAAACTCCTCGCTATGCAAGGCTGCCTTTCTTCACCTTCTCTCCGGGGTGTTTGCTGCTGCAATCCACCAGTGTATGTGTTTGTATTTCATGCCTCCATCCAGAATTTGGCGGTTGAAACAAAAGCTCCTTGGTTCTTTGAGAAAATCATCACAGAAAGTGCTTCTTATCTTCAAAGTGTTTTTCTGACATTAATTAATTGGATCCTCACAACCCTGTGAGCAGGATAAGGAACAGCCTGAAAATGCCCATTAAGCACTCCTACTGCAATGAACTGTATTAAACACTTTTGGAGCCTAGCTGGATAAAGTGTTTTTTCTACTGTCTGAGTAACTTTAAAACTGTTTGAAAAGAAGTGCACAAAAATTAAAAAAGCTTTTGAACTTTCGTCAGACTTTTATGCCTACGTGCTGGTGGACATAGAAAAGCTGCTGTTCAAACAAGCAGGGGCAGATCCTCAGTGGCTTGGGAATTACAATGGTGCCATTGATTCCTTGGAACTGGGCTGCCTGAGACGAGCTGAAAGGCCTGGCTCTTTGCTTGGGAAGTAGAGCAATATGGAATAACACCTGATTTGAATAAAGAGCTTTAAAACCTAATAATAATAATAGTAACAATACCTCAAATGAAGATATACTTGTGAACACATGGAATAGATTTTGTGTGAGGCAGAGTCAAGAGAAAGACGCATTAAATGAATGGAAAAGAAAGGCAAAACAAAATAAAGTCATGGGTATTTGTGGATATATCCTGGTATGAAAATGGAAAATACTTTATCTCTCCACTGAATTACCAAAAATTCCTTTCTCTCTCAAGTGACCGTTATCCTAAACTGTATCTGACAGTAAGTCATTGTAAAGGGAACCAATTTGCGTTTTGGTATTTAGGGTGGGGTTTGTTTCTGTCTTCGCTGGAGTTAATCAGGAAAGGCTGTAACCACTGAAGTTACTGTGTGGATTTTTGATAGGATTATAGATAAAAAATATGCAACATTGAAACTCACTAGGCTTGTACTATATGCATATCAATATCACCCCGAAAGATCTTTAATACTTAGTTCACATGGTCGGTTTGTGGTCAGATATCTTCCGTATGGTCCTTAAATAATGTAAGCATTTGTATTTAGTTTGAAAGTAAAATAATTCTTAATTAAGCAGGCTCTGAACTTGGAAACACTGAAACAGAAATTGATTGAAAGAAAACAGATACTTACGTCATACTGAAGACTATGAATAGTATTTCAGTCTGGCAGTTTAAGTGAGAAATATTACCTCCACTGTATTGGATTTATGCTACCTTCCTATTTAGTGTAGACAGAAATGAACCTAAGAGATGGGAAAAGAGCTCTTGAATAAATCATTAATCTGTCACGTTTGGTATGTTATGTAAAGCTGAAGTTGCAGTAACATACTGTCTTTTTTGGTCATTGGCAACCAGGGTGACAGTGCGGATGTCTGTAGACAACTCCAGAGTGCAGCAATACCCTTGTCTTTGAACAGGTTTTACCGTGGATATGTTGGTGGCTCCCAGGCCTGTATGTACATATGCACAAACACAAATTAAGGGATTACAGCTCTTGGGCAATAGGTACAGAACGTCTTCATTCTGTAGCCTTTTAATCCAATTGTGTGTTGCCCTTTTTCTGCTGTTCTAATATTCCTACCCTGCCTGAGTAAGCGTTGGAAACCATTATTGGTTATTGATCAATGTTGTGAAGATCTTCTGCAGTTTACAGCATCAGCTGCTGGATAAAGTGCTGAGCTTCCTGTCACACTCCAGACTGAGAGTGATGATAGATGCTGTGGTCCAGAGCGATCAATATCTACCTCAGTTCTGATGAGGTGTCTTTTCTACAGTGTAATAACTGAAAAATGGTGTTACAAAGCATTACAGCCTTTCCCATCATGATGCATGTAGAAGTGGGAAGAAACTGTGTTGACATCACATATTTGAGAAAAGTATTGAACAACTCCTTTGACAAAAAAGGAAACTCCATTAGCTGGTCAGTGGGGCAGCGATAGTGAGCTTCAGAGAGTTTCCCTGGTCAGACAACAGTATTTGCTGCTTTTTGGCTGGATGTGTTACTGAAAGCCACTGAAAGCCCTTACGTGTGTTGCTCAGCCAGTACATTAGTTATATTGCAGTGGCTGGCAGTCTTATTCCATGTCTTTTTTACCTTGATTTGTTGTTTTTCTTTGGTTAGATGGTTGGTTGGTTATTTGTTTGTTTGGGGGTTGCGTTGTGGTTTGGGGGTTTTTTGAACAGAAGAGACTGTCAATGCAGATGTATGCAGGCTTGAGTGGAAGAGACATTGTTGGATCACCTGGTTATGGTTTCTTTGGATGAGGTGGGCAGGGTTTGTGTTTTAGTTTAGAATTTTTTTGACAGCTAATATAGAAACAAAAAATGAGTAAATAGAAAAGAAATAGAAGTGGTGGAGAAAGTAGAGGAAAGGAGATGCTAATTGAAAGGGGCTATAATGGGAAATACCAAAAGCCATTCAAACAAAAACTCGCTCTACCAATGTGTTCTTTAAAATGTTAGGGAGAGTTTTAGTTTGGACTTACATATCTATCAAGTCATCAAAATGTATCTTTGGATTGCTGTTTACTTGAATTGGTAATAGTAATCTCTGATAAAGATTTTTTGGTTCAGTTAATTTGTTTAAACTTATTTTGTGCATTTTTTAAATGTAGATGACGCAGTAGCTTTATTGAATGATTGTTTCTCAAATTGAATTGCTTTATGTTATATCGTAACTATACAAGCTCTGCAAACTTTGGCAGTTGCTACCAGTCCTGCTGTGCAGTATATAGGCCAGTTGCATACGACATGCTTAGCCTCTAAAGGATCCTAAAGCCTCTCCTAAGTTTTTTGCTTTCTTCTCTCTCAAAAAGTGTTCTTAGTTTTTTGGTCAGTAGTTAGACTGTTTCTGTATTTCATTGTCAAGGATAAGAGGTAAATTGGAAGATGCATCATATGATTGTAGTTTAACAGTTGAAATTAAACAAAGGCCACACAAAGAGCTTGGTTGGTGAAGTAAGAGCCATAAAGTACAGTCTTAAAGAGGTTGGTTTAGTTTACTTGAGCTTTTAGCTCCTGGTTGTCAACAAGTTTTCAGTGGTGTTTTGTCATTAATATTGATAGTGTAATAGCAGGGTAGCTATTGAACCAGTGCTTACATGCTTAACTGCTGGAATCAATGCTATGAAGCAGGCTGTAGAAAAAGGCTGCAGGTGGAATGGATGAGTTGGGTGAGATCTTTCCCTACCTGAAGTTGAGGGGTGCTTTGCCAGTGACCCCCATGCTAGAAGGGAGTCACCTGCCAAATGTGATTTTCAGTGCTGTGCGGGCAGAGGTCAGCCTGAATGAAGAAGAAGGGGAGTGAGACGAAGGAGATCTTGGGTCCTGGATTCTGGGTCACCTGGGCTGTAAATTGTACTGGAGAAGGGAAGAAGGAAAAGGGGTTGCTCAGCAGAAATTGCGGTGTGGTAGAGCAGAGTTTCTCCCTAGCTATGTCCTTCTCCACCATAAAGCAAACTACCACCACGTTTTCACCCTTGTTTTATGTCACAGAAGAGAGTGGCGTTGGTTTTTGCACTGGCAGTGGCTCCCTGATACAGCATGAATGTTCTCCAAGACAGTTCCAGCCACTTTGATCTTGTCTTTTTCCCAGCAAGATTCTAGACTCCAGAGCAGCACTTGAGCCCAACATGGCACTTAAGTCAAATTTGTTGGCAGAATTATACTACAAGGCATTTGTGGATCACAGGAGATGCAGCTGAACAACTTGCTCACCACAGAAGGGGTAGCTTGTGCTGTTACATGTTGGGGTATGAGGGGGGATCTCTAAGGTTCTTGTGCAGCGGAATACAGTGTGCATGGAAATATCAGCACTTTGATTTATGACTTGACGGTGACCTGTGAATGTAACCACTTTAAATTATGGCAATCATTATGGTTTAGCCCACAATGAACTGGATTAAGAAGATTGATTTATCTATATTTACCTTTTCCCTGATAAAACTCCTGTTTTTTAACTTAAATCGGATTGAAACAGGTCATATAGAGTTAAAGACTTCATACTCTGGTAGGAATCTATGCTGTCATTCAGTAGCATGAAGTATTTTTCTAGACATGCTTAACCTTTTGCCATCACAGTAATTATTTAGTTTGTTTTTACAACAGAAAGCCAGTTTAAATGACTTTTGGGAGGGTAGGTATTTATCAATCTCTTTAGTCATAGCATTCATAAAAAAACCACACTTATTTCTCTCAAAAATGGAAAAAATATTCCCAGCTGAGCATGAAACTAGGTGTACTCGATGTACTTTTTAAAAAAAACTAAATTCACTGTTAATCTAAACAGCGTGAAAAATGCTGTCTGAAATGCAGAAAAAATAGATTATGGTTTATATCGTTTTTAATTTAAATTAAAATTAAGGCTATAGCTACTTACTTTTTATAGTTCTGAAGAAATGATACTGGAGAAATTCCATTAAAGGGAGATGATAGAGCTTAGCACACTGTATTATGAATTAATCAAAGATATAAAGACAAGGATTTTTCTGTTTTAAGGTGGAATTGTAAAGAAGAAATAAGAAATTTGCTTCTGATATGTTGAACATTTAGTGTTCAGCATGATTAATTCATTGTGGTCATATTTCATGCTTTCGAAACGCAAACTTGGCCTGTTGTTGCTATTGAGATTCCCCTAGCTCCTGTGGAAAATCCGGGCCTGTGTTAGTCTATGTATGTAACAATCTCTGCTCGGTGCATTGGTCAGGAGACCTATGGGATGGGAAGCAGAAGGTCTAGAAGGTCAAATTTAATACTAACAACTGTCTGCAGAGCAGTTTGCAAGAGGTCTGCTTGCACAGTGTAGGTAGGAGAAAATAAATAACTTCTTGGTAAAAGAACAGAAAAAACAACTTTCGTGTTATTTATATATTCTTTCTCACATACACTTGGAAAAGCTTTAATTTAGTTCCTGATGGCAAAATGACTATGTAGTTTGTACTAGTGATAGTTTAACTAATTTTATTCTATTATCTGTTCAGAATCTGGACTCCACTGGTTTATCTATGCTGCAGACAGAATACTGCCATTAATTAGCCAGACTTATTGAGTGATCTGGGGTTAGACTCACAACATGCAAATCCATTTTTTTTTTTCATGTTTCCATGAAAAGGCTTGATCAGAGAAAATTTTTCTTTCATTAGCTTAATAGGTAGCTTGGGAATAAAGAACAATGATAGAATGAGAAGTGAAACACTGAAGCGATTTATGTTTGGGATAATCCTGTGCTGTTTTTCATGCAATAATTCAGTCATATCCTTTGTTGTTCTTGGACCTATAAAAATCATCAATAAAATGAGATTATTTCCAGTTTTGTCATGTCTATAGGTTTCTGGGCTTACCTCCAGGTATCAGTTGTGTGTTTCACATGGTTTGATAGCTTTGTCAAATAAATACCAAACCAGTTCAGTCCCAGAGCATCTTTTTTGTGTTTAAATGTGCAGACTGACATAAACAGTAACATGTGTAAGACTGTCCAGAGCCCTTATAGCCAGAAATTAATGTATGAGACAGTGGATACCAGTACTGAATTGACTTGCTGCATTTCCAGCTTTCCCCTGACCACCCAGCTTATTGTGCCAGGAAATCATCCTCTGGCAAAGCGTTCTCAGGTAAATGGAGACGGCCTTTCACTAGTGTATGTATTCTTTTCCTTTGCTAAGAGCCAAATACTCGGGAGGATCTGTAATAAATTCATGTTGTTTTAAGCTGAAGACCAAGGTTTACTATGCTGTTGTCAGTTTTTATTGGAAAAGAGAGTAAGTCAAGAACTGAATGTTTTTTCAGGGCTGAACATGGACAGTGGAACTCTGTCTGTCTGGTTTAGTTTATGGCCTCAATCCTTACTCTAATGGCCACTGAATTAATCAAAGCTACTGTATCCTTACTGTTATGGCCACTAAATTAATCAAAGCCAATCTTCTCCCACCCATAATAACCTCTGATTTCTCTGGCTGGCTGCTGCTGGCTGCCTGGCATTACAGACAGCCGCGGGCTCACACTGTCACCAGCTTTTCAGAAGGGTGAAACAATTCTAGGTCTCTCTTCTATCCTGTTTTCAGTATTTGTTCAAATGTTACTGTGTCTGAGCCTTCAGCACCTTTGTCAGACTTCCATGAAATCAGACACAAGGTTCAAAAAACCCCTGGAGAGTGGGAATGGTGGACATTGAGCCGGGAATTCATGGCTGAGCTGGGGACCCAACAGTGCTTCGCTGCTCGCAGATCTGTGTGTTTGGAGTTACAGTATTCAACTTCACCACACAGAGCATCCAAAATTCTTGAGAAATTCCACTTGAAATTCAAAACAGCTTAGTAATAATATTCATTAGCTCCAGTTTTTCATTGCCAGGAATTAAAGCTATTTAGCAAACAAAAGAAGCAGTTATAATTCTTTCTACTTCAGCTTTTGATTTTCATGAGAGATAGCGCCATTTTTTTACAGAGATATCACAATCTGCTGTTTTAACTTAGCTCTCTTACAGCCATTCCAATTCTTGGCAATTGTCAGGAGCTCAAGGAGGTACAAAACATTTTTTGTTATGCCAGCTGGAGAAAAGAGTGGGGTTTTTGCACGTGTGCATTTCACTAATCTGGCCCTTCTGACTGAAGTAGTGTCTAGATTAGAAGATAATTCAATTTCATTTATCCACCCGCAGGACTTACGCCAAATGTATGCTGAGTTTCTGTGCTGGGCTAACTAATGCGCAGCTGAGCAGTGCCAGAAGGCTCAGCTATCACCTTCAGAGCCATTAGCAGCCAGCCCCATCAACTCCTGAAATATAAGAACCAGATTCTAGCTGAAATTATGTAACGAAGCCAAAGGCTATAATCTGCAGGTTCAGGGGGAGCTGCATAGCTAAAATATCACATGCTACGTTGGAAGCGTATCCCTCCTGGAGAACGCTGCTCCTGAACGTTGGTTGTTATTTCTAAATACTTGGCTTGCGGCTATTGCCGGTGAAGAGTATTTCCCGATGGTACTGAGTTACGGTAGGAGATATGTTGCTAAAAATTCAAGCCATTCTTTTTCATTGGGACAGACTGAAATTCTTGTTAAACCTTATAAAAGTTGAAGTTCTGAGACTGCCACTTGGAAACTTAACCTTAGTTATGCCCTGCCTTCTTTAAAGGAAGAAATTAAGGATGTAAAAACATTTTTTGAAGTCTGTATAGAAAAACCCCCATAATTATGAGTTATATATGTGTTATTCTGCGGATCAATTCCTGTGTCCTTCTGAATGGCAAGAGTTCTCTTGAGGTGCTGCATTTCCTAAAACAGAATTGTAGGTGTGCAACTGTATATGCATTTTGCATGGTTTCTCTACAGATACAAGACATGCATGTTTCTTACTCCATTCTTCCTCTGTTTTTTAGTGCTGTCCTTTATCTTCTCCGCATTTCATTTCACTCATTCTGCTTTAGTGCCAGCCCTTCTCTCCTTTTTCTTCAGCATTTTCAGGAAAAACCTGAGCAATGGTAAAATTCTATACCATTGAAAACAGCAGAATATTTACACTGACTTAAGTGGAATTGGGAATTCAGTCATATCCTCCTATGCTTTCAACTCGAGGGAAATTTCTGTGCAAGTTCAAAGAGAATGAACTTTCTATAGATTATTTTAACAGTACTTAATAAAATGTATTTGAAGAATATAATTATAGAGAATGATCAGGTGAAAATAAATGAAAAGCTCATAATTCTTTATTGTATACTCATTTTGTAGATTGTGTAAGTTCTTTTAGTTTAGATCATCTACAGAATAATAGGAAACGTGGTCATTTTGAATTATTGTTGGAATGATTCTTACCTTCAACAAATACTGTGCTGGCCTTTCGATAACTTCTGTCTCACTTCCCCTCCAGTATAGATGACTCTAATACACTACTCATAAAATACAATGACTGTGTTTAGGAGTGATGTAATTTCTTACAGGTTATTTTTAATCATTGCAGTCCATACGCTTTGATACAAATTTGGAATCGAAACACCCTTGGTGCAGAATTGGATGGTTTTATCTTTAATTGTGGTAGCGGTTATTGAGATCCTGACATAGACCAACATTTGCCTGTATAGTTAACAGCATACCATTAATGCCTCCATGCTTTCCTGACTTTAATAAAGCCTATTGTGCTTTAGAGGACTAAGCAGGTTTCTTTTTGTGCTGTTTGAAAAATGGAAAAAAGGCTTTTTATTAGAGCAATTTTAAAGAGGGGAAGCAATAATAGAAAAAAAAACCTGAAAATGAAACCTAAGATGCAATTCATAAGGAGTGCTTATGCCCTGCAGCAGAAGAATTGCCAAAATGCTGAAATTCTGCTTTAATTAAACTTTTTACTTGCATAATCTAATCTGCTTCATGAACTCCTATTAAGTTCCAGCCCGTATACAGTCATATATTTACAGTCTTACTCTACCAGCTGGGTGAGTGAACAGATTTAAATAAATCCTCTGATTGAATAACACAACTATTTATATCTGTTTTCAAAACATCCCTGGTTAAAATTTCAATGATGCTCACTGTTCCCCAGTGGGATTGAATATGGTGTGTGAGAGAGTAATAGCAACGCTGAAGCACAATAAATGCCATATAATCACATATTTCACAAATGTCACGCCTTATATCACTGTATGCATATTCTCTTATTCTGATACTTGCATGTGCCAAAGTATCAGAAGTTGAAGTGTGAGAATACTGTACTCAGAGAGTGTGTTTGTTTCATTCTGTTTCTCCTCTCATCAAAAAGACCAAACAAAAGAGGAAGGGGAGACTGGCTAAGGTGGTTTTGTTTCAGTTGGCTATTATTAATACCTCTCAGGGAAAACTGTATTAAAAATATGGGGAAATCCTGCATCCTCTTCTGATAGAAGCTAAAGATGTATGTTCTTCTGTAACATGCAGATGGAATCTGAAATGTGTTTGGAGATTTTATCGAAGCTGTCGAGACTTTGAACCTGCTGTAGTGTCTGGGCCTGAATAGATCGTATGGCTATTTGATAAATCAGTTTTGTTTCTCAAAGCCTGTATTATTTATTGCAGCAGTGGTTAATTATCTGTTCAGCTTTGCTGCCTCAGCACTTTCCTGGTGCTGATGTATCAACGTGGCTTTTGGAGTCAGAGGTGAAAGAAGGAACAGGCGTAACTAAGTGAAGAGGGAGCTGCATCAGCAGGGGGAAATTGGAGAGCAATAGTTTAATGAATACTGCAAGAGGAAAATGACTGTTTGCTGCAGTGGCAGAAAAAGAGCATTTATTTTTGCAATGAGTAACTGTAAAACCTTTACCTCTACGCAACTAAAGAGTATTTTCTTTTTGCAGGTAGAAAAAAAAAAATCAGGACTTTTTTGAAAGCTATAGTGGGATTTGTTGCCTGAGATGATCTGCAAGAACAGGCACGTGAGGAGCTCTGAGCAAGATTAAACTTCTTTCTCTGAGAACAATCTCAGAACTATCATGAAATAAAGAAATTATAGTGACAGCAGTATTTTACTGTGAAACTTCACCCATGCTCCTACTTTAGAGATTTAGAGATCGATATATGGAGAGAAAAAAAGATAATTACACAACTGAACCAAAAATTGTTTTACCATTGTAGTTAAAACTTGGGAAATACCTGCCAAAAAGTAGCAAGTTCAACAAAACGCTGAGGCAGGATGAAACTATGTGCGCATCTGTGGCAAATTCATTTAGTGCTTGTGGCCACAGCTCTTTCAGGAATGCAACTGATGTTTGTGAAACAATATTTTCAAATTTTTATTTTGACACAATTAAATTTCAAATTCAGTCTACATTTTTCAGAGTCAGACCAAAGGTACTAAGGTTCTGATACCAAAGCAAAACATCTTATTTTGTGCCAAAGTAATATTTGGATTTTGGTGTTTGTGTGGTTTTGTTTGCTGAGCTTTACCATCTAGTACAGCTGTCGAGAGTCTAGAAAGGGCAATCAGTTGTTTGTTCTTAGACCGCTTTTAACAGTGGGCCACAGGGGAGCTTATAATGGTAACCAGAAAATCTAAAATGAAAAGTTAGGAGACGGCGTGTCTCCTCCAGACAGCAAACCATTGGAAAAGTTGACAATAACTTGTCTTCTGTGAATGCAGTGTTGCAATCACTGACACATCTCTGCGTATAATTCAGAATTGAAATGTAGATGGATCACAGCATACAGCTGACAAAGAATAAAAAGACTTTGTAATTTAGCTTTATCAATTCGCTAGTATTGGACTTGCTTGTAAAATAGTCAAACACAAAAGAAAAATGTATCAACACTAGAGGACATGTCCAGAGAATCTTAAAGTATTTTAACACCGTAAGATTATTTGGATCACAAGCAAGGTTAAATGAAATAGATAAGACAGGAGGAGGAGGAGGTCTTGAAGAACTATCGTAACAAACATGTTATTTATTTTAAGCACGTCCTTGGAAGCAACTCATTCCCAACGTCTCAGCACTTGGTGATTGCATGAAATCCAGAAAAGGAGATTGTCCCGAAGCTGAAGTAGAACGAGTACAGCCCTTTTCATTAAGCCTGCTGGATGCATTGTAGAAAAGTGGCCTAGGAAGACGAGTGGCAAAAAGTAAATGAACTGTGAGAAAATTGGATTCCAGCACACTATGCTAGTATTAGTAATGAAGATTGGTTTGTGACATCTATATATAGCATAACTGGATCTGCAGTACAAAACTGTAGATTCACAAAAGCCATCTTACAATCAGAAATAAAGGTTGAAGACAGATTTTCCATCAGCTCAATTGATTTCTCATCCACCTCTTCTAACTTACCATTAAGTAATCTATTTCCATTCTAACACTAAAAATTACATGCCCAGTCTTCAAATTGATACAAATCTACTAGATCACATTTAAAAAAAAAACTCTTGTAATCATTAGGCAATGCATCCAGCAGATATCTGTTCCCTCACAACTGGAACAACAGTAAATTAGAACTAAGAAAGCAGAGCAGGAAGCTCTTGTACTGGCTTTTTTTGACTGTGTCACTGTGGAAGGATAAAACCTGCCAAAGTAGAGCCTCAGGACAAACTTGGCAAAATTGGTTTAATGCAATTCACTGTTTCAAATTTATTCTTATGTGAAGCAGAATTTCTTTGATATGATACGAGAGCTCCCCAAGCAGACTATCGGGAAAACTCCTTGAGCAGGATTATACTGAAGAACCTAATGTTGATTTGAAGCCTACTGTTAATATTTTAGATAAGAAAGAAAACTGCGTAAGTCTTTCTTGAATTATGATTTCCTTGTAATAGTATTGCAAATCTGGTATTTGTATCTCCATATTTATCTACTCTTGTACTATGAAAATATTTAAGCAATTGCTGTGTGTCATACATAATTGGCAATTTTGTGACTGCTGCTCAGTTCATGGATAACATGCAACAATATATTTGGGAAATAAGCATGTGCCCAAGCTGTGCAAAGCTGTAAGGAAAGATGTTTTTTGGATTTCTAAAAAGTAGACTTTTAAATTCCTACTAGGTGAAAAATGGTTAAGATTTGTAAGGATAGGGTTCTATATTACACTATTTTGGGTAACTGTGTTTTTTGACAGATACAAGATTATAGATGCTTTCCACATCCAAACATGAATAAGTATCTCAAATATGGATACTTGTGCAGAAGATTTGATTCCTTGGCTTTGAAAAAAGGACTGGAGAAAGCACAGGGTCTAAAAAGCACACGTAAAAGTTGTATTATGCTTTTGTATTATGTTTGCTTCTGGTCCTCCCTGGACTGCTGAATATCACAGGTATCCACAGGGGTTTTTTGTCCTGAAGTTTCTATTAGAAGGTATTCTTCTGCATTGGGATCATGGAAGGTCATCTAGTACTTCCCAGTGGGTCCTTTCTGACATTGTTAAAGTGACCAGTAACGGTTTTGAACTTCCAGAATGGTTGAAAGCTCAGCAAGGCTTTGTCTCAGCTATGCGTTTAGAAGATGCCCCATTGTTGTCATGGAAGGTGAAAAGTGAAAAATCCCAATACAGTGCAAGAGATGAAGGCGTCCCACCTGCGGAGATGCTGTCTTCAGATTGAGTGTACACAATCTGATAGGAATTTAGGGCCCCGTCAGTGAACTGCAGACTATTTTCTAATATCCTGAGTTGGCTCTAGAATAATGGTTTTGTAGGATCAGACTGTTAAAGATCATTTGATTCTTGCTGATTACGAGATTCTTAGCCCTACTAGGATTTCTTGAGTTAATCTCAGAGTCCTGTGGGAGCTTTGCCATGACCTCAATAGGAGTTTGAATTCAAAAGATCAGAGGCAAATAATACATAATTGACTTCACAAGAAGTGTGCCAAATTTCTCCTAAATATTCTGTAACTAAGGTGTGTTAATAATCAGCAAATAGCTGTGCTTTTGGAAAGGACTTGTTTCAGAGAATCTGTTTAAGCTAATCCATATTTCATTATTTTAAAACTGTAGATTACTGAGTCTCTAGGCATTTTTTTCTCTTTATGCATCAGAGGAACTTTAAGTATCCTGAAGCTAAATACTATGACTTGCACTATTTCTAGATTGTGGTCAGTATGCTCTTTCTTTATTGACTTAAAACGTATTGTGTATTCCATGCTGCAAGGCTGACAGGCATGAAGAGAAGCTATAGTTTTTAAAACTATAGTTGTTGTTTTAAAAAAAAGTAGGGTTTTTTTTTAAATATAGTTTGTTTGTTTTTTTTTTTTAAAGAAATATCTGAGTTGCCTTCAAGTACTTTTAGAGAGAATTTTACAACCCATACACATTCAGCGGTAGCTGATGGTGTTAGGAGCTGGAGGTGCGATACAGCAGCTGGCCGGCAGGCTCAGTGTGAGCTCCTCAGAGTTAGTGGCCAATGTGATGCCGACCAGGTGCTGGACTTCTCCAGCAACCCCCACGTCCATGCCTCCTGAGCTGTCCCGCTCCCCACGGCCACAGGGTGCACAGGTTTCACCATGAAAGGGGCTGGCTCAGCTCACAGGAGATGCCACCAAGGGATACCTTTGTGATTCAGTGGTACAAGATGCACCATTCTGCACTGATTTGTATAATCCGATGTGTGCACATTTTAGATTTGGCTCTGAAAATTCCACAGGAAGTATTTTCATACAGGAAAAACAAATAGTAAAGCTTGCATGTTCTTTCACTTCTTTCATCATAGTGCCTATTCAGAAGTAGGGACATTATTTACTGCAGCTGTGTCTGGGCAGTTTCTTTAAAGATGCTGGGAAGGCAGCGTTCTAAAGAAAACTGGTTTAGCCAAACCATTCTTACACTTGAATTCGACTTAAACAGCAACAGATTTTTTTAAAAAATAATGCTTATTAAAGTAAAATACAAAAAATATGCTCCAAATGTGATATATCAAGTGAAAGTTGTGCTGAGGTGTAAAAATAAGACAGTTGCTACACTTTGCTTGTCAGATGCTTTGCTTTAACTGGCAGCTGCAAAACAAATGCAGCTTGAAAGCCCCATGCAGCTCACCCATTCGCCTTTGCTAGCTGCCTCGGTTGAGGAAATTTATTGAATAATTTTTTACCATGTTTTATCAATCCTTGACTTGCATCTTGAGTGCATCTGCAGCTTGTCAAGATTCCCTGGATTAAATTACCAGTGAGACATTTGCAGTTAACTTCGTCAGCACAAGCCCTGCCTGTGTCTCCCACTGACGGCAGTTGCACGCACGCAGTCCTCTTCCCAGAAGAGAGGAACTACTCTCTGCCTCTCTCTGTTTGGGTCAGATCCAAATGAGAGACACTTAATAAGTTTAATATATGGGAAATAACTTTGATTCTGTCTGGCTAAAGACTTTATCTGGTTTGTGAAGCAATTAGGTAGGACTTAGGACACTGTTCTCCCAGACGAAAAGGCCTTAGGACAGAAAATAAATATACTGTATCACTCTCAATATTAGTGCTGTTGCCAGGTTTGAGAGGTTTCATTTTATTATTAGTACTCTGCCTATGTCATTTTGGGCAAAAATGTACTGCAGATAGTGAGGCACTAGGCCCACAAGTGAAATATTTCTCTTCAGATATGAAGTGGTTATTAAAATAGGAGTAATTCAGCAATAAGTTTACTAAATATATCAGACTGCTTATATGGATCGGGAGGTTTCCGGTTTTGTGAAGCCCAGGTGCTGAGAATGGTACGTGTGTATTCTTTCTGGATCATACAAAGCTTTTCACATCTATTTTATAAATTTGCAATGCCAGACAGGTCATACTTCATATAATATAAGGTGTGTTTAACATTGGGTAGACTAAAACTAAACATCTACATAAATGACCTATCAAAACCTACCTTTGAGGAACATGCAGATAAATAAATAGAAAACTCTTTTATTTTACTTTGCAGTCTTGTAATTGGTAATGGTAATTGTAATGGTAATTGTAATTAAAAATGCTCAGATAGCTGGCCTTTACATAGTTCTACGAAACTGTTGCTTTCCTTACCCATCCACCAAATTCAAATCCAAACTAATGGTTTGTTCCAAAATTTCACTGTACATTTTCCCTGTAAATACTCTGCTGCCCAGAATTGTTTCTCTTGAAAACTGTCTAGCACCTTCGTAGTACATGTTCAAAAGCAATTTGCTAGATTTTAAGTCATTCACTCATGCTTAACACTCATCTAAAAAATTCAGTTTTTTTTTTCTTTGCATGTGGAAAAATGTTCATATTAGTATTTAATGCTAAGCTATTGATTTTACTTTCAATTAATTATTACTGTTACTGCAAGTACTTGAATCTTTTCCTGGTATTTTTTTCTGTCAATATTCAGAAGCATTTAAGTAAACTGAACGAAACAGAGTCTCTGTTTTTCTCTTCATATTTTGGAGTATCTTTAAATGGCGTTATCTGATGGTATGTAACAATTCCACATGTGTAACGGTGGCAATACCTGACACATTAACATGAATATACTGTAAATTACGTATCTTACAGAGGCAGTTCCCATTTGTTCCTGTTTGATTGCTCACTTTCTTTTTGTTGTTTTTATTGTATTATGTTATAATAATAATGAGATAAATTAAGATGAGATATGAGCCTTTACCCTGTAGCTCAAGCTGAATGTATTTTTACATCAACTTTATGCAAACTTTAATTTTCACAGGCAAATGTTTTGGGTTTTTCCCAGAAACAAAGCTTAGGAAACTGCCACATGAAGAGGCTTTTCTTGCATAATGTGAACTTACTATGAAATGAAAAGTTCCGGAAGTCTGTAGATTTAATGATTCTTGTTACTAATTTGGGTTACTTAAAAATATCTGGAAAACCAATTTTGTTCAAACTTAACTTGGTAGCTGGAAGTATATTAGGATTTTTCATATAGAGTTATTTCTCTACCCTCTGCAGTGAATCTGTACATGTGGTACTCTTTTACTGACTCACCATTATTTCACTGTGACTGAATCGTGACATCTTCCTTTCATCAAGGCAATTATTTTCACACATACAGTTCATGACAGAATGAGTTATTTTATTGTTCAAGTTAATATTTATTATATTGCAGGGAATCACCTTAAGATGGCCAAATTCCAGCTGTTTTGTTTTCAGAGTTGAGAAGGGCTAGAAAGACTTTCTGGTCAGCGTTCACCAAGGAGGACTTTGATACAGGCTGGATGATGGTTTTCACGGTAATAGTAATACTGGGTTTATTTTACTCATATACTAAGGTCAAATCTTTGGGTTTTTTTCTAGTTCTGAGTGTTACAAATTTTTTGTAGGTTTTGTTGTTTTTTTTAAAAAAATCACTTGAGAGTATGAAGAGGTTGCTGACATTCAGGAGCTGGAGCATGTTGGGAGCTTCAATTGAGAAAGTTGGCAAGACTGAAAAATGCAATAAAAGGGGAACTATAGTAGAGGAATTATCTAAACTAATGGAGAAATGAATTTTGTCATTTTCTGATTGCAGTGATATAGTTTACACTAGGATTACAAAAGCTACTCTTACAAACCATCAAACATAACTTCTTACTGGAAATACTGACCTTTAAAGTGGATGCGAGTTCATTGTTTACAGAACTTCACTGTTGCACCACTGCATCAACTACCTTTGATTTAAACGGTCTTTCACAATTTTTTTTCCAAGTTATAGGGGAGACTATAGAATTGTTCAACAGAAAGATAGGAGCTGTAAAACAGCTTTAAAAGGAGAGCTGTAAGCTGAACTGTAGAAAATTAATTGGTACTCTTCAGATATTTGAAGTTCAAGTCTTAATATATGGCCTATTGAGATTTTGCCTTAGAATTGCAGCCCAAGCAGAAGTGTTGATCAGAGTTTGTATCCTGAAATATTCCATATCTCTAGTGCAAAACATTCCTGAAGGCCACTGTAAACAACACAGTTGTAGTTAAGAAGCTAATCCAGGATGAAAGATAGATGAAATCAGCTACAGCCTATATGAGGAATTCCTCATGAGGAATTAACGGTAAAGCTTTACATAATCTTTCATACTTTGGCTAAAAATATTAGCACCATAAAAATTCTTCAGGGGGCAGAGTTGAGGTGGTAGCTGCAGGGTGATCAAAACATAAAAGAGGCACATTTTCCCTTTTTTATGGGGGCGCCTCTTTCCGACCTCTCATATGATGGATTTGAAATGAAAGTTTAATGGACTCTCAGTTTCTCAGCCAGCCATCTTTCTACAGCTTCATTATTAACAACAATTTAATCTTAGCAAACTCTCTTTCCTCTTTCTTTTTTCTGAGGTCTTGCTAATTCACTTATTTTTGTTTAGCAGCAATATAAGAAAAGATACTCATCATGAAGTTAAGGAAGTGGTTCATATTAAAAAACAATGTAAAACCAGTATCCAATAAATTTTTGCTGAACCATTTACTCCACAGTACCATGGCTTAAAATATAACAAGTATAAATAGCCTGTAAATAGTTTGAATGTGAGCTGTAATTTTTTGTCCTAGCACTATATGAGTAATGATGATAACATTTTCATGGCTGATGTTGTATGAAATATTTTTCAACTAATGTTCATGGTAGAGAGACTGTTTTATTAATGTGTCAGAAAATAAGACCTGGAAACAAGTGGATGTGTGGTAGCTCTTGGGAAAATAAACATGTAGCATTAAGTAAAATAAATTTCAAAATGTATGAATACATTTTTACAGGGTCTGATCCGGAGCTATAGAGTCACTTAAATTTTTTACTTCAGTTGCAAGCTAAATGTACCAAAGGTTCTTGATTATGCCAGCTATTTTACTGCTCTTTTAGGTGTGATACAGACTTTGGTTTCATCCAGAAGTCCAAGAGGGTGGGATGTTCTCTCTCCACTGTGACTCCTGCCTTCTGAGTTTATGTGGGTGTAGCTCTGTCGAGCTTCTCAAACCCACTGAGTATTTTGCACAGGGAGAAGTAAAAGTCTGAAACTTAACCTATCATAACTTTTCACAGGGACAAGTGGTCGTCCAGGGGCAGTCCTGAGTATTTCCTTGAACGTAAAGACTCAACAATATGGGCTCCTTTCTCATAGGTTCAGAACTGGCGGTAGCCAACTACTTTCATCCTTAATCTTCCTACATCTTACATTTTGTCCAGATGATGGAAAAAAAATTCTTTACAGTGTATGGAGAAGGGAATGCAATCTTACAGAGTCTTTTAAATTAATTTATCTACTTTTGTACCCATTTTGTTTAGTTACTACCTTATTTTCCTTTCAATGAAGAACAGGCCTGATGCTATTACAAATTGTTCTTGCACAAACTAAGATACTAAGGGCCACCAAGATGAACAAAGGACTGGGAGGTCTGCCATATGAGGAAAGGCTGAGAGAACTGGGTTTGTTCAGCCTTGAGAAAAGAAGGAAGAAGGCTTAGGGGAGACCTTATTTCCATGTTCCACCATTTGAAGAGTGGCTACAAAGAAGATGGAGACTCCCTTTTTACAAGGAGTCACATGGAAAAGACAAGGGGTAATGGGTACAAGTTACTCCTGGGGACATTCCAGTTGGAATGAAAGAAATTTTTCACACTGAGAACAATGAGCCATTGGAATAATCTCCCCGGGGAGGTGGTGGATTCCCCAATCGTGGACGCTTTCACAAGTCATGCAAGGAGAGGCTGAGGGAACTGGGCATGTTTAGTTTGGAGAAGAGGAGGCTGAGGGGAGACCTCATTGCCCTCTACAACTACCTGAAGGGAGGTTGTAGAGAGGTGGGTGTTGGCCTCTTCTCCCAAGTGAATAATGACAGGACCAGGGGAAGTGGTCTAAAGTTGCGGCATGGGAGGTTTAGATTAGATATTAGGAAGAATTACTTTACTGAGAGGGTGGTCAGGCACTGGAACAGCCTGCCCAGGGAGGTGGTGGAGTCACCATCCCTGGAGGTATTTAAGAAACGTGTAGACGTGGCTCTTCAGGGCATGCTCTAGTGCCCGAGATTATTGGTTTGTGGGTGGGTGTGATGTGGTGGGGTGTTGTGTTTTGTGGGTTTTTTTGTTGTTGTTTGGGGTTTTTTTGTTTGTTTGTTTGGTTTTTTTAAGGTTGGACTCAATGATCTCAGAGGTCCCTTCCAACCACTGTGATTCTGTGATTCAGCTGGACAGGGTGCTGGACTATCTTCTCTAGACTGTGCTTTTGCTGAGAAAGGTTGGAGCAGATCCTTGAGGTCCCTTCCAACCTGGTGTTCTGTGAATCTGTGATAATAAAGAGTAAACTAATTTATATTTTAAATTTACAGATTGCACACATGCTCTTACATCATTTGCTACCCCACTTCGAAAAACTAGTCCTTAGCCTCTCCAGAGGTGTAAATGTATCAGCTTAGTGCAGGGATGATTAATAAAGACTATACAATTGCAATTCAAATCTATCATTAGTAGTTAGAGAATATATTAGTGTTGCATACCTCTGTTTCTGCATGTGTTGTAATGCAAACAAATCAAGCTGACTTGAAATCGCAAACATAACTGAAAATTGTAATTGTTTGATGCTTGAATACTGATAAAGTCACCCACTTTATCTAATGAACCATTGCTTTTTCAGTAAAGAGCAACAATGGTAAGGACTTACAAGAGACGTAAGTACATGATGGTGTCTAAGCACTATTTACAAAATTTATCAAAAACACGAAGTTATCTTCTATAAACAATTTAATCAATATTAAGTAAATTAAAAAGAATTGATTAGTCAGCAGCAACCACTCCCATAGGGGAAAAAGACTTTGAATGTTCCAGAGTAACAGGGCAAGACACTGCAGTGTCACTGTCCCTTCACCCAGTGTGTTCTTTTCTGAGATTGTCTTTAAGCCTGGATATCAGCTCAGTCTTCTAGCAGGGTTACAGAACTTGCTCTGTGGATCGAGGTAGCGCTCTGTCTAGTTCCCTGTATTTTTGTAGTGACCACAACAGTAAGGTGTTTCATAAGATATTGTAAGAATATGCAGTTGGCAAATAGAAAATAATCTACTCAAGTTATAGGAGTTAGCCTAATACACATAGGATGTTATGAAGTTCAAAACTTAAATATCAGAGTGTTTCTTCGCAGCTATTTAACCTTATTAATTAAAAAAAAAATAAAATATCTGCTAGTCCAATCCCTTCTTGAATCTTATTAACGTGTTCCTCTCAACAGCTTCTTGAAGTTGATAGGCATATAGACACACATCGTGTGAAAAGTATTCTTTTTTCATTTACAAACCTTTTTTTTTTCCATTACTTTCCCTAATATTTTTTTTGAATCGGCATTATTGATTTTTAATCCATATGTCTATATTTGTCTGCATCTTTATCTGTAACTGTGGAATTTTCTCAATACAGAAGGTTTTCTTTCAACGGGGGG
>VXAK01018559.1:103830-141758 GCA_013399435.1 Arenaria interpres
CATTCAAAGAAGAGTGATAAAAGTGATTGATGTGGTTTCTAAAATGTGGCAATAATATTGCACTTTAAATCACTAATTTATATAAAAGAGCAATGACGTTTGCAGTGTAGTTCTCTGTTGGTTTTTTTTAATCTTAACGTAATGCACCTTTGTATTGACATTTTATGACTGTTCCTCATCACACAGTCACACTGATGTGCTTCACCGAGAGGCCTGCAGCACAAGCAGAAAGACTGCTTCTGTTGATTAATTCAGTTAATTCAGATCTCTGGAATATGTAAGAACAATTTAAGTTTCTTCTCTGATGTGTATTACTTTGGAATTAATGGCATAAATTTAATTTCCCATCATTTAGGCCATGCACATAGGCTTTTTAATTTTTTCCCAGAAGCATAAATAATTGTATATAATGCTGAGAGCATTTTAACTGAGTATTGCAGTTGTTGTGGCAGGACAAAGAAGAAACAGTCTCTGGAACAACTGGGTCCTCTACCCTGAATTTTTGTATGTTCAAAGATCGTACCTTGAATTTGCATTAAAAGGTAAATTACCAGGCAGTAGACAGCCAAGGATATTAGATTTTGGTGTCTGTTTTAAAGTCTGTATTTAAAAGCAAATTCTTTTGTAATAAAATTGAAAAACTTTGAGTAGGGCATTGAGAGGAAAGGTCATGTCTTTCCTGTGTACTTAAACAATGTCTGATTTGATTTCAGCCTCAAGATACTACTATATTTTGAAATCTGTAACTGTAATATTGCATAAAATTATGCACATGTATGTATGTGGCAGGAGTTTCTGACCGTAAGGACGTACAATTATAGTCGCATAGGCAAATAAAGGACAAGAAGGAACAGAGGCATGTCAAAATCAGTGACTTGCCCATGATGACAAAGGCGATGCACTGCACAACTGGATATTAAATCTGTATTTCATCCTTCCCTGGCTAGTATCTGATTTGCAGAGTCACTTTTCCTTACACGAGAGATCCCACTGGCATTTTCAGAGAGCTCGTCATTCCAAACAGTGCAGCAGAACAGGGCTCTGCAGATGTTCTGGCAAAAAAATCATGTTCTGAAGAGGAAGCGGAGGGAGTAGCCAAATGGCTTCATGAAGAATAACTGGAATATTTGGCAACCCAGGGTATTCATGTCTCCCTAAATTGTTTGGTGCTTCTGCATTATATAATGTACTGATTTTTCTGTATCTGCCTCTGTATTTTGTTCTGTCTAAATCACAAAATAGTCAATTCTGTGTGAAGGAAATGGAGGAAAACCACTTCCTTGGCATCCGTGTGTGTTCAGTGTATGCCGCTGGTTGGCTGAGAGTCCCATGACAAACTATGAGAAATTGTCGAAAAAGCTATCCAAGCTATCTTTGATTTTTCTTTCTTTTTTTTTTGCAGTATAAACAATGTGTTTCGACAAAGTTTTCTAAACTTGGTGGTTTTTTTGCAAAACTACTAGTATAACTCTGTTCTTTTTAGCAACCACAGAGCTCTGTCCGCTGGTCTCAGAGAACACCCAGCAGTGTCATGTGCCTTGGAGGATTTGGTTGGGCACCAGTAGGTAAAGGTGATGTCTTCTGATCAAAGTCCTTGTATTTCTGTCCCCGACCTCTACAGCGTTGCGGAGTCGATCAGGACGGTCCATCATCAATGGAAACTGGGCAATTGATCGACCTGGGAGATATGAAGGTGGTGGGACAATGTTCACTTATAAACGCCCAAATGAAATCTCCAGCACTGCAGGGGAGTCGTTTTTAGCTGATGGTCCAACAAATGAAGTCCTTGATGTCTATGTAAGTTTCTTGTATTTAAATTAATCTTCCTGATGGAAAAAAAAGATTCAGTTCATTAACGTGCAACACTAAAATTTAATTTACTACCAATAGTTACTGTTTTGTTGCTTTAATTTTGAAACATTGTTTTTTATATTTTACTGTTGCTTGCTGTTGCTCCCATCTTACTCCAGATCATATGAAGCCTTTTTCTCTCAGACTTTACTGATCCAGAAAAAACAATTTTGCTTCTTCAGTAAAATAAAGATAAAGCATCCAAATTTCCAGGGTTTTTCTGTGAACTGGAATTTCTCCAGATAGTTTACTACTCAAGCAAATTTGGCCTAGTTTAATTTTACAGTGAACTGAAGCAAATACCTAAATAAGAAAAGGCCTCTCACAGGCTGATATCACCACATTTTTCTTTAAAAGAAACAGAAGTCCTAAAAACTATAGAATGTGGGATTTGAAGCAGGGCAGTTTTAATATGAAGCTGTGCGTGGAGACCATAGATAATACCCATTTTTGGAAGGGACAGAGAAGGTGAATTGTGGCGAAGAGGGAGAACTGTATTGAAAAAACTGTTTACTGCAGATGGGACAGGGTTTTACTGCATCATATTGAAATAAAAAATATAACTGGAATTGATTGCAACTCATTCAAAGGTAAACGGTGTGTGTTCTGAGATTATGAACTTTCACATGGTAAGAAAAAGGACCACTAAAAGAACTAGATTAAGTGGTGATATGGTTGTTTCATCCAGCTACAGCTTTTTTGCACTTAAGTGCAATATGGGGTGGAAAGGTGAGTTTGCGGGCTTGTTCCATAGAAAGATGAATAGTAACTACCCTGATTACTCAGCTGGGAAAAGTTAGATGTTGGCAAAGTTATTCCCCATTTGCTCTATGATGTCTTAATAAAGCAATGTAATAATTATGCAAGCATTAATTCTTTTTGAATAATTTCTGGTTGATTGCAATATAAGGCTGGCAAAAGCTTGGAATATTAAGCAGTCGGGCTCCTAGATTCTGCAGTGCAGACTCCATGTTTTCAAAATATACGTGTTGTCGTGTAGTTACAAGATGCTGTGAGCTAAGGTTTGGTCTTAAGTTTTTATTGTCAGCTGATTGATGCCTCATATGTAATGACCCAGAGAGAAAAGGATCAGGAAATGGATTAAGCAGATATTTCCAAAGTAATACCATAAAAAAAATTAAGCTTAAATTGATCATATTCTAATGTTTTAGTTCAGGCTTAGTCTCTTTTTGTTTTTGTAATGAATATAAGAAAGCTGGCCTGATGGACATAGCTTTGTCAGTTTTGCTCTGTGGCTGCTGCTATGGATTGCCATATCTAATTTGACTGGACTCTAGTCTGAGATGTTTCTTGTAGATATGAGGAATACTATAATTCATTAGAAGCTGATCGTTTAGTGTCTTTTTCAATATAGTGTGGGAAGATAAAAGCAAATAGTGCTAGATGAAAGAAAATCAATCATCAGTATGACACAGCCTCTCCTACGGGTTTGAAATTTGTAGGCATGCAGATACAGATGTCTTTTTTCAGTCTTTGTCTTGCAGTTCCTGAATCATGTAATTCTCTCTTCATCCAAACTCATGATCTTTATGCTGTATGTAGAAAAATGAAGAGATTTGCAAATGGGAACTCCAAATGCCTTTCTGTGCCTTCTTCCTGAGATCATGCTGTCTTTCTTCCACTCTAAAAACATAAAGGAAAAAGCTCTCTAAGTTACAGCAGGTTGTAATTAGCAAGATAAAAAGACATGCAAGTTTTGTCCAAGTGTGAAGTAGACATTGCTACAAAGAGTTAAGTCCACTAACTCAAAGCAAGACTATTGTATAATTCCAGGTATTTTACTGCAGGAAATCTGCGCAATATATTCATAGGGACTTCATCGTTAAGCTCTTTATAACATGTGCTTGTCAGTTGTTTTGAGAAATATGATGGAGAAACCATGGGAACCATTGGAAAGCTGTTCCTGGAACCATCTTAAGAAGAGTGTCCTGGTTCTGGAAGGTGGGGATTTCTCTTTCACTGAAGTCACCTTCATGGTGCTCAGGTCTCTCAGGACCAATCATGAAAAGGGTGTTATTTTTTGCATAACAAAGTGACATGGGAAAGACCAATCCTTACAAAAACTTTTACAGGCAATGCATTATTAGATGGTTCAGAAAAGTGAGTGATCTCTGAGGGACAGAGTTTAGAGGAACAGCTATTACATTTGGCAAGGAAAAAAGTGAATTTGACACAAGGAAAAACAAAGGTCTGAATCCCTAGTTTGTTTTAATTGGTGTGACTAATTTAGTGAAACCTTGAAGCATAAGTGTGCTCTGCTGGGTCATAAAACCATTGGCATAGCGTGGCTTTTTTTCTTTTTGGCCCATGTTTTTTCAGAACCTAAGAGCTAATGCAAACTCTGGTGGTGGTTTTGGTTTGGTTTGGTTTTTTTAAAAATGATACTTTAAGTTAAAATGTAATCTGAGGCTTCTATCAGACCAATCCCCGCAAAGAGTCCAGGACTTTTACAGTAGTAGTGTCAGTAGAAGCAGTACTGGAGTAATCGAAGCTAAACTAGTGAAGTTAGCAGCTGATGGCATCTCTGCCTTTCTAGCATGAGTATGCTCAGGCTCTTGGCAGCAGCAACGTAACACAAGCCAGTTGAGTGTGGATTGTGCTGCTCACGGTTCTAAAAAGCTTTCATAAAGTCCTATCTTGCTCAGGTCTTACTATGCCTAACTGCTTAAACAAGCAGACAAGAAGTGATGCTGACTTTCCGAGGCATGCTCATGTCAGCTTGCTCAGGCTTGTGCAGCAGTGGTCTGAAAACACCGGCCTTCTTTTTCACATTTGAAGGAGAAAAGCTTATGGTTCACACCTGTGTTTCATGAAGAACACTTTGGAAGGGATGTTGTGGCTAGCTGTAAAGCAGCAGGAGTCTGGCTGCGCTTACATTACATCTTCACCCAGTTGAAAATTAGCATGGAAGGATGCAGGAGAGTTGCACTGGTACTCTTCAGCTGCTGTGACGTGTCTGTGGGCCTTTGTAACCTCTTCACTTGATCTTCATTGAGTGATGCTTATGGTGAGAGCAGCCTAGTGTTAGTAATTTTGGCTAGTTGATTGTTGAGTCTGTTGAGTGGTTCAAGGCCAGGCAACCTGGTGTATTTGAAGGTGTTCCTGCCCATGGCAGGAGAGTTGGAACTAGGTCATCTCTAAGGTCCCTCCCAACCCAAAGCATTCTGTGATTCTGTGGTGCAGAGGTAGCGACATGGTGACACAAGAACAGTTTGATGTGAGATGGTATGCACAGAACAACATGTATGTGCTATCTGCATGTGCTACCTTCAAGTACAACTGACAAACCTTAAAAAATACCATTGGTTAGATTTGTAGATTGCGGTCTCTGCTTTATTTCTTACTTACTTGTGTTTCCTCAGGCATCTCTCACACTCCTTCTGCTTGAGGATGCTTTGGTGACCTTAAAACTGGCTGAGCCCCTGCTGTCTATGCTGGGCCCCGAGCATGGCAGGTTTTGGTTTCCCAAAGAAGATTTAGAGAAGCAGTTTCTCTTCCATCACAAGCTAGCTCAGTTCACAGAGTAACCTGTATTTTCTTGTTTTGTCCTGAAACAAATAGGGTTTTTTGTATTTTTTGGATACAGTCATTAACCCTTGTTTCTGTTCTGACCAATGATAAATAACGTTACATAGTTGATCAGTTCAATTACATATTAAACATTAGTTGTATAACAAATGAAAGAAGTGAATATATGGCTGTTTTTCTTTTTAGATGATACATCAGCAGCCTAACCCAGGTATACATTATGAGTATATCATTCCAGGAGACAATGTCATTAGTCCTCAGTTGCTTGCTCACAGGAGGCCAGGTAAAATGCCACTATTTCCTAATATTAAATATGTTTTGTTACCCATTAAACTAATGGAGAGATTCATACCATTAAATTCAGTGTAAATGCTGCTATTGATGTGGGAGAGGCCCAGAATTTCACCCTATGTGTTGAAAGAGAAATCTGCATAGATTTGGTAAATTCAGGGATTATTGGTAACTGGCAGGGATTATTTATACTGTGGCAGGGAATCTGGTCACACTTATCTACTTTCCGTAACAATTTTGTTGTTAAAATGTTAACCATGGCTTTGCATGAGCTGGAGTGTTGTAACCATGTCTCAGAAATGAAATAGACCGTAATTTTTCTCTTCAGAGTTTGAGATAATTTAAAACAACCCTTTGCTGTATCTCTTTCCTTTCCCAACTGGAGAGGATCAAACACAACAACTGTTGCCTTCCCAAGGTAGAATCTGGACTGCTCATGCTCCTGCCTGAGCTGTGGATATGTGCTGTGTGTACTGGTATAGAGTTCTGAAGGACAGTAGAAAATTTGCAGGCAAGTTTGGTCCTGCTTTTAATGTTCGTGGCTTGCCTTCACAAGTTTCCAAGTGTGTTTGCAGCCTGTTTGTAATGAGGAGCAGCTGTGCTGTGACTTGGGGATGCACAGAACACAGAGCATGGTACACCAAAAAAAAAAGGCTTTGGGAAATTTTGACACTGGGTGCATTAAGTCTACAATATTTGTGGAGATTCTTCACGTTTTAATGTATTTGCTGGCTGAGACTTGGTTATCTTAGTTTAAAACAACACAATATTTGCCGGACACTATTAGGAGGTCTCTGCATAGCAGATTAAAGCTGCTTTCAAGTTTAATGATGCTCCAGTTGTGATTATTAATGGATGAAAACAATGACTGATATTTGCAAGTGAGGCTCATTATTTTACTTTTTTGTTATCGTCCATCGTCAGGGGAGCCCTTGAATGGTCAGTTAGGAATGCCAGAAAGTACAAATCATGAGGATGAGGATTTGCACAGGGAGACAGACACTCTCACTGGACAGTCAGCTGGGACTTTTCCAGTTATTCAGCCAGGAAGATTTCCTTCTCATCAGCCAGAGAACCAGGTGCCTGCTGTGCAACCACCAAGACAAAACCGAGAATACAACTGGAAACAGATTGGAAAAACCGAGTGCAGTACTACGTGTGGGAAAGGTAAGTGCACAGAAAATAGATGACACACGGGAGGGTTTCAGTGTGGGAAAGGAGAAGCATGGAGGGAAGCAGCAGCGTGACTGTTCAGGACCTCTTGTACACACAAAACATTGCTGAACTTTTCTGCTATCTTACAAGCAAAAGACACATCATTGCTATTATGTGTGCTTACATTTAAATCAGTAGAAACAACAAAATTAAAAATATGAAAGTGTGTAAATTAAAAAGGAATATATGGCATTTGCCTCTGAAAGGAAATATTTCAGGATTTTATGGCAAGCTGCTCTCTCTTACACCCGTGATACACAGCTGCTTTCCTCAGCATTCTTTGGCATTCCTTCTCCTTCCATTTGGCCTCTCCAGCTTTGTCAGATACACCCTCAGTGCTTCTTGTGTCTTTGTCAACAGTTTTCTGATCTTTATGGGAACATTTCACAGGGACTCCATCAGTCATATCTTTGCCTCATTGGATGTTGCTCTAACAGCAATAATGTGACTTCAGAAAGCTGAGATTTTCATAGGGGAGAAGCGGGAAGGAAGAAGGATGGAAAAGGACTGGTAATTAGTGAGCTTTTGCGATGTGATTAATCTTTGCTGTAAGACATTCACAATGACCACAGATTCAATGATGCACAGCGCAAGCAATTACTTGGAAGAATAAGGCTCTGTGATAGTAAAAGTGAAATCTTTTGTACTATACATAGCCACCCATCACCATACCTACAAAATCGCAGAGCTTTGTAGTAAAGATGTACCAGTCCATACACATTGAGAACATTTGCTTCCTAATTAGTTTGAGAGGACACTTTGTGAATTTGGTCCAAGGCCAGATGAGTGTCTGAGTTATAGCTACAGATAAAGCTAAAAAAAAACCCAGCAATATTGATACCAGTCAAAATTTCTTCCTAGAATATTGAGAAAACTTTTTTCCTCGGAGAAATTGCTGCAAAAATGTTAGACCTGAAATACAGCCTATAAAAGTTAGGAGACTTTTGGAAGTCAGCCTTTTTGTGGAGAAAAGGAGGGAATGTAACCAGAATTATTTTGGTTGGCATTTAAATGCACTATGTGTCTTTAATACAAGACATATGAGCAGAATCCTTAATTGCATCTAATTATTGCTTAGCAGCAATCAGTGAATATCACCTGCTGAGAGTCTGGACTATCATATACGTGCTGAATTCTAGTATCCGGATCAGGTAATTCATGATGCAGTTGCAGGAACACATCAGGGTAAATGTATTCTTCCTTTACATCATAGAAGTTTTCGTTGTATTTCCTAGGGACCTTACAGACATTTGAACATAGTTCGCGTCCATTTCTTCAGAGGTCTGGTAGTGGCAGTGGTATTAATAAAATCTGAGTAAAAATGATGATAGCAGAATTGTAAGGAAACAGAATTTAAAGGACATCTTTTAGCCTCCTATACAACTTAAATTTACTCCATGAAATTTAGCAAGAGATCTGTTAAAAATAAGTATATCTTTTCCTGTTATTTGGAGATGTGTGCATGTTCTGATCAAGTTCAATTCAAAAGAAAGTGGACCTTGAGAGCAGGATCCTGACGCTGTTGAGACTGTATGAATATTCCTTGTGATCTTGGTGTGAGAAGCCCGTGTGAATGTCTGGTGCCTCCAAGGCATTTCGAGTCAAAGTAGGTTATATAGGCTGACAAAAAATGGAGTTTAAAAAAAAACACGGAAAGAAGTTTTGTGCTATTTAAGGCCTTGTTTTCATTTTGTATGATTCAATTTAGGACACTTCCTTCCTTTTTCTTTTTTCCATGTTTTCCTTTTTTCTGCCACTTTATTTCTTCATGCAGAAATGTAGATGATACATGGTCTTTAATTTTCTTTTTTTTTTTTTTTTTTTTTCAAAATGAACCTGTAAAAGCTAAATAACATTAGGAAACTTTAAGTTGGAAGAAGAAAGAAAGAAAAATTATTATGCTACCCAAGGGAAAAAGAAGGATAAATTAACAGTTTTGATGAAAAGCTGTGAGATTTCAAAGCATTTTTCAGTAAAACTTTGGCTTGGGAAAAAAAGAGTATTATCAGTTTTTTTAGAAGTTAAAATGCTTCCCATGAGAACTGCCACCAAGTCACGTCCCAGATTTCCATTTAAGATGACTGAGCAAATAGATCTGCTAGAATTTGGACGGTGTGGAAACTGCTACTGCATCCTGTCTGGGAAGTGGGAAGATCCTTGATCACCTGTCAGGAAACATGTTAATGTACTCCAACTTTTCACTTACCAAATACAAGTAGGGACGTTAGCACCTTGCTCCTTATCATCATTTTGGTAGTCAATTTGCAGTAGTAATAGAAATAGAGTTCTGTTTTTCTGCTCTAGCATGAAAATTATTTAAAGACCGAGTGTTAAATATGGAGAGTAGTAATTTTTAGGGAGTCTGTAGTCTACAGTAATGTTTAACCTGTAAGCTTTATCTTTTCAAAAAAACAGGTAAAGTGGATTATATTCTCATGTGTTTACTCACCACATAACTCTGAAGTCATGAGGCTCAGTTTCTTTCCAGAAGCACAACAGAATGACTGCTAAGTTTTTCCTCCTCTCAAGCCTGTGTTGTGACTGCTTGCCTTAATTTTTTAAAAATTGCCTGAATACTTAATGTTTGTACTCTCAGCGAACCAAGGAGCAAGTTTTCTCAGCCTTGCCTCCAATGCCATGCTGTACTTTCTATATACTAAGGACTTCCCTCAATACTACAGTGTAAACAGTATAGCATTCAGCTCTCACTTACACTTGGAAGTTTTGGATAAAATCTTAGTCTGTATTTTCTGTTGTTAAGTTACATTTTTCCTTTCTGCATCAGTGTTGGATGCTACTGTTGTGGCTTGTATTGCAAAAGGCTCTGCAGTATATCACCTTATTTTCTTCTCCATTTCAGGGTCACAGTACCCAGTTTTCCACTGCGTCAACAGAATCACTCACGAGGAGGTATCTGAGAGTTACTGTGACAGCAGCACCAAACCTATTCCAGAAGAGGAGGCCTGCAACCTCTTCCCATGTCCAGCTTTGTAAGATACTACGATTTAATTGAAGTGAAATAAGCCGATGTCATTGAGGTTTTGCATGTGAAAGAGGTTATTCTAAATAGGAAAATAGTTTGAACTTCAAAGTGCTATGCACTTACTTGTGTGGTAAAGTGTAGTAGATGTTTTTTCCTTAGTTGTTGGTGGCCACCTTCCCATTCACAGGAAGTAATAGCATTCAGAGAAGACAAAAGGGAAGTTGGCAACAAGTGACTGTAGTAATTTGTCAGAATTGGTGTGATTTTTCAGGCATGCACACTATACATGGTCTTTCTATGGGTACGTTTTTCCAAGTGACAGGCTCAAACCACGACATCCTGTCTAAAGTAGAGGCTCTGTAGGTTGTATCACTCCACGTTGGATCAGTGTGCTGTAGGACCCACGTGCTTATTCCATGGTGTCATATTTAAAGATGAGATTAGGAGGATACTGCTCACAACAGCCCCCTCATAAACATCACCTCTCTTTCTGGAAATTCAGTAGTGCAACTCAAAGACTGGATTCTAAGTGGTAGTCCTTGTTTCCAGCACGCTAATACAACCAGCTCGGGTGTGATTTCCTTCTGAAAAGACACTTGCCATCAGGAGACTGTGACTTAACAATTGGCTAAGTGACTTCTTTGAAATAGTCAAAGAAAAAAGAAAAAGGTCAGTTCATCCAGGGTGTATACCAAGACAAGAAAAAGGTTAAACCAGGTTGCCGTTATAGCAACTTTATTTCAGGTCAGCAGCTGTATTTTCCATCTCTCTTGTGGTTACATTCTTCAGTTCTCTTCTGAGCAGCAAGAGGCCACTCCTTATCCCACGGAAGTCTCTAATGGTGTAAGTGCTGTTACAGTGGGAGAGATGCCTGACAAGCAATTTCCTAGTGCATATTAGATACTCAGAACGTCCGAAGCCACTTAGTTGGAGATGTCTTCTCTCACCAAGCATTTTTTGCACCTTTTTCTTTCTAACATCTCTTATTTATTCAGCTTCATTTGTTTACACAGGATAATATCAAGAATATAAACAAAGATATGTAAATATTTATTTAAAAAAATACAGAGATTTTGTTTATTCTCCACAAGAGCTCTGAAATAAATGTGTGAACAGTTCAGATACTTCCCTTATTTGTGTATGTCTTTATGCTTGAAATGAAAACTGAAAGGGGGAAATGACATGTTTATACAAAAGTGATTAAATGAATACAGTGAAATCTTGGAATGAGAAGAATATATCTAGGGCTTTTTTCCTTCTCTAAAATTAGATGTATTTTTTCATTGCTTACAATTTGCTATTTCTGGTTTTACTGGTGAATGAATGCCTGCATGCATTATGTAATTCTTCTGATATTGTCATTTTTTAGAGCCTTTGCTGCAAAAAAAATTTATGGCAAGTCTACATAGAGCAGTAATTTATATTATAGATAGATCCTTTAAAAAACAAACCGCTATTAGTGGCTTAATTAATGTTTGCAATATGTTTTGAAACCGTGAATTGTGCAATCTGTATGAGTGCTTGTTTTTATAAACCACTACAGGTAGATTGGTTACAAGTATATAATGTCATCTTTATAAAGGATCAAGTTATGCACCTGGAGGCATGCACCTAAAAAAAGTGTTATTTTTTGGATTGTGTACTAGCATCAGAATCATGTCCTTTGAGCTCTGTTAAGGTCGGTATTAGAGAACTCTTTCCTGAAAAAATACCTCCTCTTTTTTCTTCTCCCTTTAGCTGGGATATAGGGGAGTGGTCTGAGTGCAGCAAAACGTGTGGCCTTGGTATGCAGCATCGACAGATCTTGTGCCGGCAGATGTACGCCAACCGTACCCTGACGGTACAGCAGTACCGCTGTCATCACCTGGAGAAACCAGAGACAACCAGCACGTGCCAGCTGAAGATCTGCAGTGAATGGCAGATTAGGACAGAGTGGACTTCAGTAAGTATGATTCCTTAATGTGGGGCATAAAACCTCAGAAAAGAATAAGAATTTTCTTCCAGGTATCACTAATCAAACGTGAAATTTGTTTTTGCTTAAAACAGGGAAGGTGGAATGTTAAATGTCTTGGAAATATGTGAATCTTAGTTCAAGAAAACCCTGCTCTATTATGATCATTGAAGTTTACTGTTTGTAACCAGAAAGAAGCTGAAATAGAGCGATTGAATAGTACAAAACACACAGATGTGTGTGTACAGAAGCACACAAGCATTCTGAGCAATGCTTTTTTTTCTTAAATACTGTATGAAGCAAAGTTGGGAGAGTTCTGATAGGTTTGCTGTGGTGGCAAACTTACTGCTCTTTCTCATAGCATGTAGAGTTTAGTTCCAGGACATACTTAACCTTATGTATGTATTAAGGGTAGGGTCAGACGTTGCTGTTACTGTAGTTGGTTTGAAGCTACGCCAAGACTTCAGATAAATGTGAACAGTACAGTTTTGAGCTTTAATTTCTGTGTTCCTTACACAAGGTTTAGGCGACCTGACAACCAATGAAACTTGCATGGCCATTGCGTGAAAGAGAAAATACCCTGGTGTTTTAGGTGTAGTGATAAACAAATCTCTTTCAGTTAGCCAAACAAATCCATTAGAAATTGTAGCTGGGTGAATACAGATGTAATTCCAATAAAATTATGTGATTAATTTCCTTTCGGAAGTAAAATTAAACTTCTTGGTATGAAGAAGATCCATCATAAAGAAAGGAGCAATTGAGTTTGCAAACTGGTTTCAGTAGAAGATTTATTTGTGTTTGTGCTTACTGAAGTACAGTTAGGTTTTCAGTTTGGAGACACATCTGTGATCTAAAAGTAAGCCCATCTTAAGATTTTAATACACTTACCATTTTTTCTGACATACAAATATCAAAAGCATCGATCTGAATCTGATTAGAAAAAATGGCATTGTGGTAATTTAAAGTTTGGAGTCAGCAGACTAGACTTCAAGAGTAACTCTGGACAAATCGCCCCCTTTATGACATAAGGAATAGGGTATTCATTTTTACTAGTATTTTGCTGTTTAATGATCTCACACACGTAGTCTGGGTTTTGGCCAGCATTCTAGAGTGAACAATTGAAGAAATAGCTGCAGTCTGAGATGAAGTCCGTGAGGTATCTTGCTGTAGGGACTATATTTCACATGATAAATAACTTTGACATGCAAATATAGCAGACATGATTGAGCATTGGAAAGCAAGGGAAAAACAATGAGGCTGCCTTTGGAAGCTCTGCTAGGTACCCTTGTGTGCAGGTAATGCAACCTTTAGTCTTCAAATTCCCAGGGATTTTCCCTTTTACTTCTAGACTGTTCACAGGACTCATCAAAACATTTCATGTGTACACAGCAGAAAATTATGTTGCCACCTTGCTTCATGATCTGGATGCTTCACATCATCAGGCAGAGATATGAATAGCTGTGAGCATTCTCTGAGGTTGAAGAAAAGAGAGTGGAAGAAGGTAGCCTTTACTTGTAAGAGGGATTCAGAAGCTGTGTTTCTTTGCATTTCTCTTGCTTTGTATGAGCTTAATAGTCAAGGTCAAAATTAGGCAGAATATGCCAGCCTGCTGTTCAAGTAGTTCATTTTGATAAGGTCAGTATGGCCTGTTGAAGATAGGATTTAACTGTATGTTTTCCAAATGTGTCTGCATAGTATAGTGTAGCATGCTACAGACTGAGAATATGATTTAAAACTACTAATGCATTTTTATTCCCTATTCCTAGCAGTCTACAGTAGTTCTATAGCTTCTGTGGATGTCTTAGCAGGAATGAATGAGCTGTTCCCAGCTCCCTGATGAACCACTGCTGTTCTTGCACAGAGTCCTGATGCAGTCTCCCTTTCATTACAGTGCTCGGTGCCTTGTGGAGTGGGGCAAAGGACTCGAGATGTGAAATGTGTCAGCAACCTTGGGGACATTGTCGATGATGAGGAATGTAACATGAAGCTGCGACCAAATGACATTGAGAACTGCGACATGGGTCCCTGTGCTAAGAGCTGGTTCCTTACAGAGTGGAGTGACAGGGTAAGGCTTCTCATTATCTTTGTGCTGCCTAATCTTCTAAAACAACAATTAAAAAATATACATCTGTACAGCCATAAAAGGAGTGACCTTATTTTCCATGTTTATCCTTGATCTGTTAAACAGGCAAGAGCAAACAAAAAAATAATGATCCCAAAGGCATCTTGAGTTTGTGTTAGATACAAGCATGCAGGGAAAGGGCAAGCCTGTGGGTATATGGCCAAACATCTGGATTTAGAATTGGCTCTGTGTCTGAAATTCCCAAAATATTGAGTGTGCTGAGATTTATTATTCTGCCTTGCTTAGCCCTGAGTCTCAAGATTTAGACTCTAAAAGTTTCCCTACTGTTTTTTTAAGGGATGGAGGTTTGTGGCCTGGTGTCTGGGTTTAAGTTCAAGCCATAAAACAATTATCCTATAGCTGTGAAAAGAAAACTTAATAAACTCACCCAAGGTTGATTCAGGTTTTTTTGCTTTTGTACTTTGTGAACGTGGATGTATTTTTTATTCCAGTGAGTCAGATTCTCTGCATGAGAGCAATAGAACCAGTGGTGATTTACCTTGTTTCATGATTGGGCCCAGAGTTGTCGTTCAGTAGTGGTATTTACATGCTTTCAGTAAAAGGCTTACAAACGTAGGCTAAGAAAACCCTGGTATTTTGGTCCCTCTTGTGGATGCTTGCATATCATTTTCATCTGTAGACAAGTTGAGCCTTCAGTATGTAAAATTCCAATTGTATCTCTCTTTTTTTTGACTTGCTGTTTTGGCAGACAAATAATACAATTTATTTTTGAAGCTGTAAGATTACATCCATAACTTCACAGATTCATTATTTAGATAATGTTGTGGTAGTATCTCTGAAGGCTAGGAACATCTGGTTCATTGCTTATGTATTAGTATGGACACTCAGAAGATTTTCCACATGTTTTAGATGCAGAGAAGGAGGAACTTCACAAGTAGGCCAGGTACCTGGTATGTCACATCATTTTAAATAGGCTGATCAGACTCATGCTGCAATTAAAGGCCTGCAAAATTTCCAGCTCCAGACAAATAGATTTTTAGAAAGAAAAAAAATTATACAATAATAAATCCTTGTTGTTGCCATTTGAACATTTGTTTCTAGTTGTTACTCACTCAGTGTACACTGTGACGTAGCGTGGACAGAAGGTTACCAAGTAGAGGTATTAGTCCAAATGGCAAAGTTTTTGCTGTAGGGGCAGTGGCTATTTTTTTTTCATTTTAGCTTATAGAGCTGTTCTTTGTACAGTGCTAGTAAAGTGATATTTTACAAGTAAGAGAGAAAAATGCATTCTACCCTCAAAGACATCTTTCTTGAAAAAGCTGGCCCAGCAACTATCAACTGGTGCAGTTCCACCACAGAAAGCACATACATTCCAGTGAAGACTCTAGCATCAGTGTTTTCTTCATTACTCTACATTGATATTTTGTCCTCTGCAGAATTAAAAGTAGGTTTTGTAGTAGAAGGTTATGACTGTAGAATGTTATTATGCTTATTTATATGTATTAAGTGGCACATCAAAGTGAAGCAGGTAATATGGAAAACGTTGGAGTTTTTTCTTACCACAAACATTTTAGGGTCAGAGAGTAAAGAATGGATTTTGTTACCTTCTCAGATTATATAAGTGTACAAATTAATTTCTTCCAAATGCTTGCTACTGTAGTTGGCATTATCCACCATCGTTTCTGCCAGCAGTGGGTTTGGAGTTTGATTCTCAAAGAGAATGAAGGAACAGCTTATTTCAGGAAAAAAGTAGATTCGGACTAGAATGTGCAAAATCTCCTAAGGTTCACACATACCTTATAAGTCGGATGTTCAGAGGCGTTGTGGCAGAGGTTCCAGTGGAAGTCAGTGGAATACAGGAGTAGTCAATAGCTTTGCAAATGGCTTTGGCCATTAGCTTTCTCATTGTGCCTTTCAAGGGCTGTCTTTTAGGATCAGAAGTCTCTCTTTCTCTGTTGAGGAGTGTGTTCCTCTTGAAAGACAAGAGGAGAATTCTGTCATGGAATGGAAATGGGCACTCCCAGGTGTACGGACTTTGCGTGTGTAATTTCCCCAAACAATTCTTTAAAAATTACTTTAAGCCAAGCCACACTTCAGCAATAAGCATAGATCAGCGATGGACAGCCACAAATGGTTCAGATAAGCAGCCAAAAGTTCAAATGCTAAAAGAAAGCTTGTTCAAACCTCTTGAGTCTGCAAAACTGTGGTGGAAATCTCACAAGAACAGACCTTCTTTGTGAGATTTATTACATGCCTACTTCAAGTCCCAGCTGGAAATACCACAGAACAGTCTTTCCCATTGTATTCTGACATTTCGGCCATGGCTAGAAATAAGAGGTAAAAGAACTTATCATAACTTTTGAGAACGTTGGAACTTTGAAATGGTTGAGTTCAAACTTGGTTAAATCTGTAAGAGAAGGCCTGGACTGTACTTTTCTGAACCCATTTTGCAAACACTTCATGTGTACTCTTGCACATGCCGCAAGTAGAGATTTCCAGAGGCCTGTCAGAGATCAGCTAGGCACATAGTTTCTCTTTCAGCAAGGGATATATCAAACTTCCATGTCCGGATTTATGTGAGGCATGGGGCATTACAATATAGCCTCGGTTAATTAGCGAAACATCAAGAAAAAGTGCAGTAACATAAAAATTACAATTGTCTTTGCTGCCAACAGATGTTAAATTTCAGGATTTGATAACTGTGATAAATATTTGTGCAGAATTTGACAAGGTTATTCTTTAACACAGGGAGAAAAAGAGATGAATAGTCACATCTGAGTTTTAAGAAAAGGACAAGATCTAATTTAGGATTGGTGGAAAGATTTGGGGTTTTCTTATTTTACTGAAACCTTGCAAAGTTTTAAATTATGCAAAATCATGCTAGTTACCTTCATTTTCATTAATGGTTTCTGTGGTTTGGAATTTGAAGATTATGTCATTAAATTTCCCTAAATGTAACTTCTGCAATACAACATATGTGCACTTAAAAACCTGCAGAGTGCATGGAGAGTTGTGTGTAGGAGTAGCGGCTCCTTCCCAGGGTGGGCTGTAGGTAGCTTTACTCCATAAATAGCACTTGGCTGCCTTCTCACCATGTTCTCCTGCCTTATTTTCCCACAACATGTATTTGTGTATTTTATGGCCCACCTGTTTTCCTCCATGGCATTGACCTTCTTGGATTCAGTTTCTGTGCACACCAATTCTTTATATATATAATTAATCCTAAGTAGTTTAAAAAACTTCTGTGTTTCTAAAACAATACAGTTCTTGATTTGAGTTAATGTGATAAACGGGTATCAGAGTTCATTGCATGTATGTTACGCACACGCAAAGCTTTTACCTGCAAAGCTGCTGAGTTGTACAGCTGCCATGTTCACACTGGTGGAACATGTGAAGGAAGGAAAGAAGGAAGGAAAGCAATTCATCCTTAAGAAACAAACCTTTATTTTCTGAAAAGTGTATGGTCTGTTATTTGTCTTTGAAGTAGATCTAGCCACCATATTCTGATATGTCCCAGGCTCAATCTGGAGAGAAACAGAAATTTTTACTCATGTCAATGGGAAAGATTACAGGTTACAAGTCTCTAGCAGCAAAGTGAGACTCATCTTACTTACTATGTGCCTGTCTTTACATTTATTGCTCTATATTGAGTATAAATAAGGAATTAAGTTTCATGGCTTTGTCTTCTACATGATCTTTAACCCTGTTTGACGATAGAGAGTCTGGACAAACTTTTGTGGTCTTTTTACGTGTGTTTGTAGAAAGATTGCTTCCTGTCTCATAATTCTCCTAAAATGTCATACTGTGTTAAAATGGTAGAATTCCACCAAACTGCATCCATTAATCAGTAGAGTGAAGCTGGTGAACCTTACTGAACTTAGCAACAAACTTGGATTGAGGGGAGCAGATGAGATTCTTGCAAACATTTCACATGACTGATTCTTTGACAGCTCTAATTGCTGGAAAGTTTACTTCTCCTGTGGGTCAGAAGTGGGAAACTGCATTCTCCTGATTTACAGCAATGGGAGACCCGCCAGTGTTTCCTTCCAGCTAACTGGAGCATTCCCCTCTTGCATTTTTGTTTATTCCTCACTGCCATCTCCTCTGCTCATTTGTTTCTCGTTTTATGTTTAGAGCATACGCAGAAAAGAAGCCAAAATACAAACAATTCTTAGATGTTAATGAGATTCTGAGGCCAAAATAAAATCTTGGGAGGAAAGAAAAAATGCTGCCCATAGGGGAACAAAATCAAAACAGATCAAACGCATGCTCTGGATTTCACTGTTCATTAAAAGGAGTAACAGTGATGCTTCTGTAATATCTTCCATTAGAGAACTGTAATATGCTTTGTAAAATCCAATGTTTTATTCCTCACAATCCTGAAGCATTACCCAACAGGTACAAGTGGGTTTGTTGACCAGTTAAATGTGGAAGCACTAATGAGTATTGTAACTCACACTCTTCTTTCGCTGTTCTTTTTTTAAATCTGGATAGCTCCCATAAAATCCCTGGGTCCTGAAACAAAAAACAAAGGAAAAGAGACCACCATGGAGCTTGTGCAGGCATTTTGTTATTTTTGGTTATCACTGTTTATTTGTTTTCAGTATAAAATTAAAACAAGATAAAATACCCCTTTGTATTGTTTTCATGTGGGAATCATATGGAAATAGAAGTTTTGTGTTCTTTATGTATAATATGTAACTCACTTCATGATTTGCAATGAAACAGCCAGGAGAGTTTTGAAAGAGACGGCAATAGAGGGTCGCCAAGTCCTACAGAGATTTCTGTCTTCTTCTGTAGAGCTGATCTGTCTTTGCCACAATTCAGCTCAATCCCAGTTCAGTCAGGAGGGCAGGCTCATAGGTGGCAGGCAGGGGCAAACGAGAGTCCAGATTATCAGGCAGGATCATGGTGATGAGGCAGGTCCAAGGCCAAGCTCAGTTCTGGTGATAGTACCCAGGGTCGGACACAGCCCAGTGATCCTGGGGCAGGTCCAAGGCGATGAGGCAGGATCAGGGTCAAGCTGGAAAGTGAGTCTAAGAGAGAGGGAATGATGAGGGCCATGCCCAGGCTGTGGGCAATGTCTCTGATAAAGCTCAAGCAGGGACTGATGGACCAGGGCCGAGGCTGAATGGAGACCATGGGCAGAGGTATGGGTGGAGGCCCCAGGTGTGGCTGGTGGTGGCCAGTAAAGGCAGATGGGTGCATTCAGGTCCTGAGAAGTCCTTACAGCTCTCAAGGCAAGTGATATTTATTGTATGAGCCAGAGTAGTGAAGAAGTCTGTTCCCTAATGTTACTTACTTTAGAGAGCATTGGTAATACGTAAGTGCCAGCAGAGTTACCAATACATATAGAAGAAGTAACAGTGCGTATGTAGAAGCAATCATGACCCAGCTGAAGTGTCCAGAAATTCTAAGACTATATTTCAAAAATTTTTTACTTTGGAAGGATACAATGGATCTGCTAGAATAAATACAGGGACGGTTTGACTTCTGATCCAGCACCTACTGTATGCATAGATGCACTCTAAAGGGAAATAATTTAAATGCAGATATCAGAAAGTATTTTGGCAATACATAAGGATATTTCTGACCTACACCCCCCACCCCCCTCCTTTCTTTTTCCTTCTTCCTTTTCTTTTTTTTTTTTTTTGTTTTTTAAGAAACCAAGGCTGCTGTTAACAGTTTTATGTCCTTTGAAAATCTGCCCCCAATCTTGGAACTGCAGCAGAAGTGAGCTTCTGAAATACAATTCTTCATTTATTATTGGGAAAACAAAGGTTACATAATCCTTCTAAAATCCATTCTGAAAGGGATTTTCTCAGAGTAGGTCAAATACTCCTTAGGAGTTTCATAAATGTATTTCAAAAAATAGATCTTCATTTTTATTTTTTGTAGTAGTGTAACATCAGGACGATGACTCATTAAAAACTTTACTGTCTTGTGGGGAATAATTAAGGTGAGGAAGGTTAAAATGTGATGGACAGAAATCCTGTGCAAATGGGGGCATTTTACTGGAACTCAGTTGGCTGTTATTTTGGAATTTAATTGAGGCTAGCAAGGATGCCGAGACCTGGGTGAAAGGGCTCCGGGGTTCTGGTAGCTTTCCTGTTGCTCCAGTTGAGGTCAGTGGGTAGGGCTGGCACGTTACCGAAAGGGAACTGGCTTTGGTCAAGGGGTTTTTGCTGTGCCGTGCCCTGCAGCTGTGACAAAGATCCAGGCTTCCACTTGTAGTTTCCCAAGTTTGCAGGAACCGGCCTTATTTTCCTGGACTGCTGTTACAGTTGTTTTCTGACAACTACCAGAGCACTGGATTAGGGGTGTTTTAAATTTTATTTTTAGTTTTTAATGGGAATGGAAAGCTTCTGAATCTGAACTCGTGAGGGAAGGACCTCAGGAAGAGGAGAAATGGCAGACTCCTTAAAACTAGGGAGGGTGTTCCACAGACTAAGGTTTCTGAGGAAGTTCTGCCAATTAAAACAAGACAGTGAAACAAAATATCTTTAATAATAGGACCAGAACAGAGAAGTTGCAGCTTGTGAAAGTTCCTGATGTTAGGTTATGGCAGTTACTATGTATTAACACAACAAATCAATGGCACGAAATTGGAAGTAGTGGGTGTGTCAGTTGGGAAAACCAACAGGAGAGGATTCATTATCCAAACACTCCCAACTCCCTGCCTTGGGATTTGGAAATCATGGCTTTCACATGGAAGATTTTTACTGAAAGGAAGAAAAAAAAAGAAGAAGAAGAAAAAAAAAGAAAACCCAAATACTTAATGCAGAAACATTTGGGTTTAAGTTTGCTTTGTAAATCCTTTGAGGGTAGTTAATCTGTAGTAAAATCTTGCAGTAGAGGGTGGGACAACCCTATACCTTCCCATTTGGTATTTCCTTTGTTATTTGATATGTAAGCCTAGTTCATGCATAATCATTTAAAACATAAGACTGTGGAGATTTTCTGGATGACTTTATAGACTAAGCTTGTTCCCAGCTCTGGTTTGCAAAGCAGAAAAGCAAATTAGATTGTCAAATGAAAATTACTTCGAAATAAGAAAAGTATTTGCAGAGAATATGCATAGTTCTCTATGCATAATATAATTGAACATCCTTGCCGAGGATAAAATATGAACAGCCACAAAATTTATTTCTGTACAGTGGGTTTGAAAGGAAGCCATTTTGTGGGGCTCAGTTAAACAGTCAGTTTAGATAGGACTGAACTATTTGAAGTGGGTTGGATTTAGTTTAGTTTTAGTTTACATAAATAGGAAAATATTCACTACTAGCACAATTTACACCATTTTTGTATTTTCAACATTTTGCCAGTTTACTTTAAAAAGACCTTCTTAGCCACCAAATCTGGTGTGCTGAGGAGGTAAGTATATTTTACGTATGTGTGTGAAAGTGCACAATTTTGTTGTGCACCATCAACAAAAAATAGTTCATTATGTTTCTTATACGCATGACTTAAGAGAAGTTTAATTATTTGGTCTTGCAGATGGGGAAAGAAACCATTCCAAAATATGAGTATTTTTTTCTTATTCCTGTGGAGTACATAAGCATCTCTTTATATTCTGAAATCCTAGTTATCCCAACATTGTATTTTGTTTGTTAAAAAAATGACCTGTGAAAAGTTAAATCACTTTTTCAGTTTTCTAGGGATTCCATTTCAGTAAAGCTTTGCCCTCCTATTTGAACATCTTCTGAAAGAAAAGTTTTTCTGTATTGTACCTGTGGAATAAATATGATGACTATATGTTTCACACAAATAACCCAGTATCCTTCAGTGCGAGTGAGTAAAGAGGAGTTTGCAACCAACTGTCCATTCAGTCACTGGTCTCTCTCTGGAGATGATGAATGCCTCTGTTGGTTAATCCTGTTATTAATAGGGGTGCTATCGGGGCATCTGCTGTTCCATAGTTGAACTACTGGATGTGAACCTTTACATTATTACTGATGGGAGCCACGTCAAGCTAGTGGTCAACTCTGTGTCTCATCACCAATTCTTTGAATCTTTGAGTTCTTACTTTTATTAAATAAAATTTAAAAAAATGTTCTGATACAGAGTTACATTGATGCAGAAGGAACGTACTGTTTGTTGTGGAAGTAATACACAGTTTCTCCTAACTAATTACATTGTATGTTAAAAATAAAATCTGAAATAGCAATGAAATGGATGTTTTTCTCCCATATACTACATCCTTATTTGAGATTTTCTTTGCATGTGTAATATAATTGTTTGCAATAGTTTAAATTCAATTATATACATGCCTTTCAGTGAGCTGCACGTGGATTTTTCTTTAATGGTCTAGACATGAAATGCCAAATGCATTTTAAAAGAAAAAGAAAGAAATGGGAGATAAAGAAAGAATTAAGCAACCAAAAAACAGTCGAACATAACAATTGATCATTTCCCTGGCATGTTTCTGTTTTTTAATTGTCAATAGTACGATGCTGCCTGGAACAGTAGAATATCAGAGACTTTCCCAGTGAAGTAGAGGACTGGCCAAACTGTAAAGGCATAAATGGAATTTCTCCTGTGTGATTTATGGATGACATGTGTACTGTCTCCAAATATGTGACCTAAGAATATTCCTGTCATTATTTATTAAGAGCTTTCAGAATATAGCAGTGAAAAGTTGCGAATGTTAGTTACTGGGAAGTCATATCATTAGAAAGAAATGTTGAATTTACATAAATTTCTATGGCACCTCTTCTGCTAAAACTAATTAGCAACTTTCAGTTGAAACAGGTTGGGCAATAATTAGTGATAGTTACAGTTATTTGCTAAGGATTTACCTGAATCTTTTGAAACCACTTGTTAAAAAATTTTATATTTTTCTACTTCGTTGTGCTCTGTCAGCTCGTTACATGGAAGAGTTCCAGGACACACTATGCAGTCATTTCACTATCAATGTCACAGCCCTCGTCCTTGTAACCAGTGTAAGAGCTCACCTGCCTGACAGCTTGAATGGTTGGAGGAGAAACGAGTAGAACATTCAAAGGCTGAAATATGACTGCTGTCTGAAAAGCTGCTTATTGAAATTATCCCTTCGCAGTTCTATTAATTCGTATGCAAAAAGATGAATAAAATGAAAACAGAAATTTACAGACATGAAGAAGGAAGGAAGGAAAAGTAGGAAAGCTAATAAAGAGCTATAAAAATAGATTTCTTCCCTAACCCTTCAATTTCTTTCATTTGTGACTGTAAAGGACAGGTACTACTTGTAGTGTATTCAAAAGTATGAAACTGTAACATGATTGGCTACAGCTGAATTACAGGTAAAAATAATAGACTTTGCATAAACTAATTGACTTTTCATGATTGTTGCTTCTCATTTCATTGTGGAGTCTGGAGGGTGGACTAGTGAACACGTTCTGTCTTTTGGTCCCCAGTGTTCTGCAGAATGTGGTGACGGCGTCCGTACGCGCTCCGTGGTTTGTATGACGAACCACGTCAGCAGTTTGCCCCTGGAAGGCTGTGGCAATAACAGACCCTCTGAAACGACTTCCTGCAATAATGGGCCCTGTGCTGGTAAAGTGGAGTGGTTTGCTGGGGCCTGGACACAGGTAAGCTCTATGTCTAACATACGTATTTGTTTCCTGCTGGCACTTTAATTTAAAAAATGTATTTTTGTGCTATGAAGATGTGTGCCTACAGGTATTTCTACATCTCTGTGGAATGTTTAGATAATTTTGTTTCTGTATTTTGCTGAGTTGATGCTCAATACTTTTCAGCAGCTGCTGTTTTTATAGTTTGATGAAAATAAGATTTTTTTCTTCTTTTCCTCTGGGCCTTCATTTTTCTTTCTCATTTATTGACCTAGTGTATTTATAAAATGAAAGATAACAGAAAGCTGCTTAGCATGTTCAGGTGAACGCTAAAGCAACACATTTGCACCTTTTAAAGTAGAGTGTTTGTGATCATGCATACATGCAGGGAGATATAACTATACCTATAGGGAATTTCCAGAAGATGAATAAGAAGAACAATGGCTAAACCCAAAAGTTAGCTTCAGTATTGTTGTGCTGAAATTCTTGATTAGAGGTGAAAAGCACAAAATTTGGTTTGTGACTGTATCTTGATGCTCTTTCCTCACGGTGAATTCTTCCCTTGATCTGCATCTCAGTAGTCCTCCTCATTTTAAATAAACATTTCTCATGTCAGGAACAAGGGCATTTCAGAAGCTGGTGCCCAGACATTTATGTCCCTTTGTGTAGGCTTCCATACAGCCTGGAGAGCCTTTCTGACTGCTGGTACCAGCACGTCATTGAGTTGCCAGGGAAAAGTCTCTTTGTGCCATTAACTCCCTGCATTTTAGATTCCAAGATCCTACCAGGTGATAAGGAGTTGGAAATTAAACTGGTACAGTTGAGTTGGAGATTACAGGGCTACTGCTATGCTAATGCTTTCAAGCACAAGTGGTAATTATTTGTACTGTATAAGAGTAGTAACAAATTCAGATTTAAAACACACTCAGTTGCAGTTCTAATATGGGTAAAGTCTGAGCCTTGTTACTTAACACCACTCCATGCAGGTGAACAGGAACTTTGTACCATCCTTGCTGCCACTGAGGGAAGTGTTCAGCAAGGTCATCCTAACTCTCCCCATTCTGTTCCGAATAAGAAAGTTTACGTCCTTTACAGTTTCCCATTCTTTTAAGCTAAATCACTTTCTTTCTTTGCATGAGATTGAATTGTTTGATGCATATCAAAGGTACAAGGTCTTTGCTCTATGTTATCTGAAAGAAGTGTCTGACAACTTTTGTTCTGCTGGCCAAACCCAAGCTGAAAGCAGCCAGTCAGTAGATCAGAGCAGGAGGAAGCACTGGTGGATGACCTTCTGTATTCTGCTCTGCTGGACCTAAGGCTGAGTGCTAAGATTCTGTCTTTTGGAGAAACCATTAAAAGACAGCAGTGACGGAAATGTTCAGTGTTAAAGAAAGTGCAGTTACGTTATTTCCTGTAGAATTTTTCAGCTCAAGGTTCTTCATTCAGCTCAAGGTTTTTGTGGGTATCTGGTAAAGGGATCATAAATTCCACCCAAAATATAAACAAAATCCCCACTTTTAATAACATTTGATTGGTTTAAGCTAGAAAAAGCCTTTGAAAATCATAGTCCTTTATGCAACACAGAAACCAATATGTTGCTGGAATCATCGTCTAAAAACCTTTTTACAAGTGCCAGGAACAGTCTTGTGTGTGTAACCTTTAAATGGGCAGTAAGAGTCCATGTGAGTCAAATTTGCTTTTCAGAACTGGAATGAACACTGCATCACATAGATACTTGCAAACATGAAAAGAACACCCTGGCAGATCAAGGCATTTTCTAAAAACCACACAGAATGTGGGGATTTGTAAAGTTGCAAAACTGTGCTCTGACCTTGTAACCCTACCGTGCAGTGCATACAGTCCTGCTTCAACACGAAGCAGTAACACTGCTTATGGAGAAAGTAAGTCATGCTTCCCTTTTTATTAGAAAAATAAATACCAGTTTCTTTTTGTAGCTACGGGTAAAACTACAATTTTAGATTTCTCCAAAAGCACATTTACAGTCACATATCTTCTTCTTCATAAAAATAATTAGAAATATGCTTTGAGTCTGTGGTCCCATGTGGAATAAAAATTCACAGAAGTACAGTTTTAACTGCTGTAACGATTTTTAAGACTAAAAATTAAATATGTAATTCCTGACACTTATAGTCAGTAGTCACTTGATAACTTAACTCATTACTATACCCTTCAGCATATTCTTGTCCTGGTTCCTAACTGGGACTGCTGGCTACTATGTTAGTACTACATACAAATAATCATAATGATAACCCAAGGCTTATCTAGGCTGCTGTTCTGGTTCTGAGAGATAAAAACCCTGCTGCAGGAACTTAAGGAATACTTTACCCTTTTCCTTTCTCTTCAAGTCAGATATATGCTAGTGATGGAAGAAAAGATACAGTTAAGTTCATTTTACTGAGGAAAGAACCTATAAAATTAAGGAAACAGATTTTGGACATTATTGTCTAGGTATGTGTCCAAGAATAGGGAATAAGCAAAACTGTACAAATTTTCCTTTTTGAATATTAATTTAAAATGCAGGCATGTGTGTGTATGTGTGTGTGTTTTATTTCAGAAACAAATAATGCGGAGAAATATGTTACTTTGGAAACAAGTTGAAGGACATAAGTAGAATAAAAATTCCACCACTTTTTTTTTGTTCTTTGATACAGTGCTCTACTGAATGTGGCAGTGGAACTCAACAGAGAGAAGTAATTTGTGTTAGGAAAACTGAAGGTAATTTTGATGTTTTGAACCCCTATGAATGTTCATATTTGGAAAAACCTCCCAGCCAGCAATCCTGCTACCTCAAACCCTGTGGATCTAAGTGGTTTCATACCGAATGGAGCACAGTAAGTCTATCATGCTTTTCAAAACCTAGTTTTGTTTGATACGTCTTTTTCTGTGTGTATTGAAAGGGAACACCATTTGGATAAAACTGTTGATCATGAACTTGACTTAATCTTGCACAGAATAATGCTAAAAAGAAAGTGCACTCTTTAGTACCCAGTGGAGCTTAGGAAAGTTTGGAAATGTCTTGACTGGAAGGAGACACTGCATGGTTGTCTTTTCATCACTGATCTCTTTTTCTGGTTTATAGTTGGTTTCCACTTTAATGAGACTATGTAGCACACTAAGAAGTTCTTTTCAGACCTCTAGTTTCATTAAAATTAAGGAGCATTTAATAAAGAGTGAGGGATGTATTCAGTTTTTAAAGTCAGTGTTAGCATAATGTTTTACTGTAAACTCCTCACTGTAATACTTAGAACTTTACCAAAAGAAAACTTAGTATAGAGCTTCATGTATCTTCAGTTTCCCCTGGAAGTGGCCCAGCTTCATTCACCAGTGCCACAAAATGCTTTGGTTTCATCTATCTATCCATCATTTCCTATACTCAACAGAGCTTATTGGACTTTTACAAAAAATCAACATTTTTCTCCTAAAGGAAAATCAGGAAGTCCATTGTTGTCTTAAAATGAAAAATGGTGTGAAAACTATTTAGATGACATCATACCCAATGTAGTAAGTTACACTTTTCCTTGAGCCATATATCAAATTAAGAATGATAACTCTGAAATATGGAAGCACCTCAGATGCCTTCAGTTTGAGTTCCTTTAGTCAGGAACCTTTGGAAATAACCTCATCCACATGGTGTGAGAGAGAGAAATTATTTTGCTTTTCCCTTTTACTAAATGCTCAATTATTTGACTGCCCTACTGGCAGCACTAGAAAGCAGAAAAGAAAGTAAAATGGTTTTAACAAAATAAATTAGCTGAAGGGAATCCTGATTTTTCTTCCTTAATTGCAGGTATAGATGTTTATTTGAAAACAACATCCAAGTTAACCACATAATACAGCCACATAGAATGAAGTCTGTTCTTTGACGTTGCTGGAAATTTGTTGGATTCTTTACTGAGCTGTTAGATTAGATTAAATAACTTCCCCTTAGCAAACCTGTTAGCGAACCTGTTTTCAAATGTGAACCTGCAGGCATGTAGCCACAAGAGATACAGCCGTCCACATCCATAGAATGCAGCAGATAGGCTTCTGAAAGTGAAAATATATCCTCTCTTTGGCAGGCAGAGAAGTAACAAGGTACTAAGACTCAGAATCTGATAAGTATCTAGTTACTGTTTAAGTGCCTACTTCCTAAGAATTGGTGTCTAAAAGTCCTTAGACGTCTAAGCCCTTGTGACCACCTTCACTGTAGGAGCAAATACATATGTTAGCTGAGGTTTTACAAGATCATATTCTAAGCTTTTTTCAATTCTTCTTCTGATATTGTTACTGTTATCCACAGAGTATGCAGTATTTCTTACTGTTAGACCTGAAGAGAAAGGATTATGGGGTGAGCTGTGAGCAGAATAGTGGGTTCAAAGCCCCTGCACTAGGTTTTGAAACTGTCCAGTTCAAAGCCTTAGCAGAGTTTTTATATGACCCAGGATAAATGGCATGGCCTCTCAGTCACGGGGATTAAATGGCTGGCTAATGCAGAATGCTGGGGTTCGTGTGTAGTGTGTTACACGTAACATCTAAGTTCTGTCTTGGTTCCATTTTAAGTGCTTAAGATTTCTACAAACCTGAAGTGAAGTTCTTATTGTTGGATGTGGGCTAATTACAGTATTCTATACAGGCAGGTAACAAGAGTAATTATATAAAAAACTGTAAGTGTTCTATTGTCGCCACAGGGCTATGTCTTTTATAGGGTGCGGAGAGGCTGTACTTAAAGATGAATGAACAATTTAAGAATACACTATTGAGAATATTTTCTTAGTTTGCTACAATATCTGATTTTGTGATAGTGATAAGTTGTTTTTGCAATGTTAGGAAAAGAAATAATTATGCCAAAAACTAAGAAAGAAAACATTCTTACTAATTTGGGGCTATTAAGGTTTTGATCATTGTAAACAACCCAGGTTTAATTAAGTTTGTGAGCATTTAGGTCAAACTGGACAGCGAGCCAAATCTCAAAGACCTCACTCAGGCAAAATTCTTGAAGTCAACAGGGGATTTGCTTCAGCATGGGCAGAGATGTGTAATAATTGGCTTTAAAAATACCATGACAAGCAAGTACAAAAGTCTCTGGCTTCGTAACAGACTTTGAAGGAGCACAGAAATATTTTCTTTAGAAATTCAAAGAAACCTATTATGCTTAGTAAAATTGTTGTGCTGCAAGAAGTGAAAAATTAATTGAGGCTAGGGAAAAAGCAATTAAAGTTATTCCCGACTGTATATAAATGGAGGCAAAAGGGCAGTGGAGGGCAGTGCAGTCAAATACTAAAGTTCGGTGCAGGAAGTTTAAGTAAGAAATGTGAACACTGTGGTAAGAGTAGATTTGGATGGGCTGGGTCAATGGGCCAAGGCCAATGGTTCGAGGTGGTTGAACAAGGCCAAGTGCTGGGCCCTGCACTTGGGTCACAGCAACCCCATGCAGCGCTACAGGCCTGGGGAAGGGTGGCTGGAGCTGCCCTGCAGAAAAGGACCTGGGGGTGCTGATCGACAGCCGGCTGAATATTAGTGTGCCCAGGTGGCCAAGAAGGCCAACAGCATCCTGGCCTGTATCAGGAATAGTGTGGCCAGCAGGACTGGGAAAGTGATTGTACCTCTGTACTGGGCACTGGTGAGGCCCACCTTGACCGCTGTGTTCAGTTTTGAGACACAGAGGTGCTGGAGCATGTCCAAAGAACAAGGGATTTAGTGAGGGGTCTGGAGCCCAAGTCTTATGAGGAGCGGCTGAGGAAGCTGGGGTTGTTCAGCCTGGAGAAAAGGGGGCCGAGGGGAGACCTCGCTCTCTACAACTACCTGAAAGGAGGGTGTAGCAAGGTGGGGGTTAGTCTTTCTCCCAAGTAACAAGTGATAGAACAAGAGGAAATGGCCTCAAGTTGTGCCAGGGGAGGTTTAGGATGGATATTAAGGAAAAATGCTTCACTGAAAGGGTTGTCAAGCACTGGAACAGGCTGCCCAGGGAAGTGGTTGAGTCACCATCACTGGAGGTATTTAAAAGACATGTGGACTTGGTGCTGAGGGACATGATTCAGTGGTGGTTTTGGCACTGTTAGCTTAACAGTTGGACTCAATGATCTTAAAGGTCTTTTCCAACCTAGATGATTCTATGATTTGGGAGATATATATAAATAAGCAGAGAAAAACAAGACTAATTAGAGAAACAAGAAACTAATAAAGTCAGAAAGGGAAATACTCTAGCATGCTTTCATTTGCTCAGTGTCTACCATGTTTACTTTTCCAGTTGTTGCCCGTGGCCAAAAATGCTTTTGAACCTTTAATGGAGTTGCACCTGTATATTACGGACTTTACAGTTAGAAAAAAAAAGCAACAGAAGTGGTGAAGTTGGTAAAAGGCTACTGTGATACCTGGGTCTGGCTTCAAGGTTCCCATTTTTTTCTTTCTGTATTTGCACATTTCATATGGTCTTCATGAACTTCAGCTTTTGTGTTTTAGTGTTCCAAATCCTGTGAAGGAGGATTTCGGGTTCGAGAGGTACGATGTCTATCGGATGACATGACAGCCAGTACTCAGTGTGATCCACAGCTTAAACCTGAAGAAAAAGAACCATGTAACACACAAGATTGTATCCCTGAAATAGGTAGGAAGCTTCTGTTTTAACTGTGGAACTCCATCTAGTGGAGAACACATTTAATAATCTTGCAGAAGTTTTAGCGTATGTTTTCTTTATGAAGTTCAGGGTTTTATTTTTACAGTTCTTCTCTGTGGTGTAAAAGTAGGTTTTCATTTCTGATTAAAAATGTTTTCCTTGCAAGAACATGTAAGAAACTGGCTTACTTATAAAGTTGCTGAGAATGTGAGAATCTGCTTCTGTGAAAATGGTACATGTAGGGTGTTTCTAGGCAGCCTCCTTGCATTCTCAAAGGTTTCATTTGGCAGAGTCTTTAAAACAAGAAAGGATCATGTGCAATATATTGTATTTGGTAAAAGGTTCTATAAAGAACCAGTAACATTAAACTAAGACATTAAGGGCAATTAAGCTTATTTTCTCTTATACATAGTAAATATACACATACACATAACTTGGCATTGGCATTAGTCCTTCATCTCATACAGATTTGATTTGAATAGTAATGAGAATGACTAGGGAAAGGAAGATGCAGGTATTTAGAAACAGTTTTAACTCTTACATTCTACAACAATTTTCAGTTGAGAATTATTCTTCAACATAATTTAAGATAACTATAGTAAAAAATGGCATACCAATATTATTTTAAAAATTTATTGTATTTGTGTTAGTTCTTTATTTAAAACAGGTCTGTACAGAATTGCTAATTTTTACATCTGCTATTAGTGTTTTGTCATTCAGGCTTTTTTTTTTTTTTTAACACCTCAGTTTCTGTGATCACATACATGATCAAATTAAACTCTTAGTTGTCACTTAAAAAGTATTTCTAATCCTGTTGGTTGTAAAAGAAAACTTCCAAATGTGAACACATACCAACAGCTTAGATGAATGGGGAAACTTGTCTTTTTTAATCTAGTTATTTTAAACCATTTGTAATATTTGTAAGGAAGGAGATGGCTTACTATTTTCCAATATTTAGATTAATCAGTACTTGAAAATAACATTTGCAGGTTCTGCTGCCACAAGAGATTAGTACCTGTGAATCTAAAAATTAAGTGGACGGGTACCTAAGTGAAGAATACTAGAGACTTTCCTATCATCTTCATTCAAGACAAATTTTGTGTTTAAAACGAACAGCAACAAAACCCCACAACAGTATAAATGGGGATAGGTACATTTCTTCCACAGTTTCATGTATCTTTATATTAAACGTATAAAATCTTGAATAATCTATGTTATTTGCATAGGTAGCCTATTTTAACCTGACAATGAATGTTTAAATACAGGTCCAAGGGATTTTACATGGTAAAAGAAAGGGGGTTGGTTATTTGTTGCTCTAATACTGTGTTTTTCGGTTTCTTCTCTCTTCCTTTTTCTCCACAGATGAGAACTGCAAAGATAAGTACTACAATTGCAATGTAGTGGTTCAGGCCCGGCTCTGCGTCTACACCTATTACAAAACAGCCTGCTGCGCATCCTGTACCCGTGTGGCAAACAGACAACCAGGGTTTCTAGGACGCAGATAACAAATACTCTTCTACTCAAAGCGGCAACATCAGTCTTCGGATGGAGCTTGAACAGTGTTACTGTTTTGATTACAGCAGGTTTTAGCTTCTTAGAGATTTGTTTTCTTTATATTGCTGAGTACATCAAGTCTATGGTTAAATCTCACACCCTTTCAGTTACTGTGCAGTTATCTTCTTTAAAATGTTTGTTGTAAAACCATGATCTTTTTAAAGCATTAATTTTTAATGATACTATTCTTTGCACCTGCTCATCAGATAATTATTTAAAGAACATATCAGCCTTAGTATTGTGAAATCAATGAAAATGAAATCAATCACAGGCAATTACTGGAGATATCTGACCAGTACAGATGCAGCTGCTGCGGTATTTTCTGCGTGCTTGCTCTTACTTGGTATTTTGGACTGCCTTAAATTAGACAACTAAATCAATGAAACATGCGTATGAGAAAAAATACTTCACAAAGAACCAGACCCTTGAAGACCCATTTATCATCAGTTTCTTAGCACTCTAACGTATATTTTTAATTACTTCAGTCCATTCATAATAAATGGGAGTCACTGTTAAGCTCTCTCAGCTGTACTTTTAACTAACTTCTTGTCCTCAGGCAGCAAATATATATACACTTGACTGCCAATAAGTGCCTTTATATTTAATTCATAAACTCTTGAATTTACACTTTTCTAATTTTGTACGGATTATAAAATACATTGCCTACCAGAGTGCCACTAGTGTCTAGCCCTTTAAGTCAGCTGTCAATGAGACAGGTTTACCAGAAAGGTGAAGAGCCTTTGCTGATGTAAAGAACGTGATTGTTTCCATTGGCAGGGTCTCTCTGCTGTAGGGCAGTTATTTCAGTGAACTGGTATCTTGCCTAATGTCTTGTCTCTGCACTATTGCTTAATAACTACCGCACCAAAGTACTTTGTCACCACTTTCTGAAACAACCACCAAAGGATGAAGGATGCAGGCCTCTGTGCTTTATAGTAGTCTGTTACTCTTGGTATCAGGCAGCAGTATGAGTGTAGTAGCTGAGTAGCTGTAAAAAGGAGATCTTAGCTATTGACATTCTTTGGGTTTTGATCAGTTATTACAACATACTTGTCTTTTTTCAGTCAGTGTTTCATCCTACAGATCTAGTCATATCATCCTTTTCTACTACTCAAGAATGGCTCCAGACTTAGAGCTGAATTCAGGTGGTGATTTTTCATTTCTGCAATTAGTGTTCTCAGTCTTGCAACTTGCTAAACGCAAATAGAACGTGCTGTGCAGTGCAGATGAAAGTTTTTGCATTATCCGCACAATCTCTAGCCTTCACCTGAAATGTGTAAATAAGGCTGAGGGAAAAAATAAACACCTCTCCTTATCCAGCTGTTTATTACAGCATATTGCTAGTAAATCAGTGATACCCAACTATGCATCTATTTCTGAGGTGCCTGTTGTCTGAATTGAAAAACAGTTTTAACAATCTGTGTTAAGTCACTCCCAGTGATGTGATATAACAGTGATTAAGGTGTCCTGCTACTGATGAAGAGCCTTGTTTGAGCCTCGTTGTGTATTCTTTTCTTCTTACTGCTTTGGTGGAGAGGACATTGAAGAGAGAATGGGGCACTGGGAGGCAAAGGTTGCTGGTGGGTTCACATTGGTTTGTGTTCTGGAAGCCACAGGAGGGTGAAACTCTTGTGGTCTAAAAGCTGCCTTAGATTGAGACAAACCTTAGATTTTTTGATTTGAAGTTACTCTTTGTGACTATGAACCAATAATGTCATAGACTGTTTCTGTCCAGTTTGACTTGGGTTTTTTCACTGTAATTAATTGATATAAAGCTGTTAGAAACAGAAATGCTAATTAGAAAACCTTCCACTCAAGTTTATGAATCTTTTACAGTCCTGTTCCCTTGTATTATGAAGATTTATCCATGAAGGTAACTTACAGATTTGTGATCATATTATATTCCTCAGATTCTTGACCAAAGAATGACATGGAGAAAGTGCAGCATAAACAACTCTGGAATCGAGTATTTGTAATACAGATTTTCATCTGAATATCTCATTGCAGCAAATCTTAATATACAGTATATAATTTTTGCTGTTGTCTCTTTTGTCCCAAGGAAGTGTATCCTGTCAGCTTGAGGGAAATACCCGATCCATAAAAAGGCTTTCTGAAAACCACAAGGTGAATGAAATGCAGAGGTAATCAGGTTTGCCATCAGTTAATAGAAAATAATCTGCTTGCACACACTTTTGGCTGTGAGATAGTCAGCAACTCAGCACATAGCCAGGCGATCCTGGTGTTTTACAGAATACGTTAATTTTGCTCTGGAATATATGGCCATTGGGTTATATTACAAAGTCGATCATGTTGTAGGCACCATTAAGCTGCCACTAAAGTAAACAGACTTCATGGGAGCTAAATATCAATATACACATAGAAGTATAACCCTGTATTATGGCTAAGGTACACAGCTTTGTGAATTGAATGCAGTGACTTATGGTTATACCAATCGTACTTTTTTTTAGTAAAGGGACAGTTTTCAGATGTACCAGATAAAACAAAAAAGATTGCTTCACCTAATTAAACCTCAGATGATAGGGAAACTGCCAGAATGTTGCTGAACACCATCATCTCTTCTTGTGTATCAGCATAATCAAATTAGTTGTTCCTGCAAAATTAAACCCTTCTTTTCAGCACTTTGATGTATTAGTATTACTTACACAAAGTTCTATCCTAAGATTTCACCATCATATAAAATGCACTTTTGAAATTGGAACTATAGCAAGGGTTTGTTTTAATAGAGCAGTGCACCAATTTAGGATGATGCCTGCAGAGGGCCTGATTTTACTTTCTCTGTAAATCAGAGGGGGCCTTAATGAATGCGGTAGACTTACAGCAGGTGTACAATCAATATAAGTGAGAAATTATGCAGGCTTCTGAGTTTGAATGCTTTAATTCCTTTTTCTGATATTTTAACATCAGTCAAAATCCCACTGAATGGTGGAAAAAACCGCTTCTTTGCCTTAAAGATTTTCACCTTACACAAACCAGTAAGACCAGAGTAAGCGTAGGAATACTGCTGTCGATTGTATTATCAAGTTATCAGGGGTCCATCAGGGTTTTCTAGCTCCCGTGCAATTTCAGATCCAAGCATATGTTATTAGTTAGATCCCATTTCTATGACAACATGGTGCAGTTCAGAGTTTGGTCCTTTTATACAGAAAAAGCCCAATGTGTTGCAGAGCATGTTAAGTTATTGACATGTTAATGTAAAGACATATATTTTAGGTTATTTGTTCATACACTTGCTAAAGGCGGTCAGTATAGCCCTGACTGAAGTGAATACATGAAACTCGCAGAACAGAAGTCCAGATGGGGCAGCAGTATTGCCAGGACCTGGCTACTTACCTTGCTTATGTTTGAGTTCAGGGCCAGTGGTCACCACCAAAGGAGGAAGGAGGCAGATGCTGGAAAAAGGGGGAGGTTATGCATTCCCGTAGGAAATACTTTGCTTCTACTCTTTACAATCAATACCACCATTAGTTAAACGTGCTTTTCAGGGTTTTGTTTTCCTTCCCTTCGTCCTCATCCTGACCTGTCTTCCTTTTACACCCACAAGTGTTCTCCTTGTCCTCTTATCTTGCCTCCATCCCTTTGTCCTTTGGATGACAATATTCAATTTTGCCAGAATTACTGAAAATCCTGAACTGGTCATTTAGTTGGTAAGAATCTGTGTTAGAAATAAGCCAGGCTATTAAGAGAGGTATATTCCTGCCAGTCCAGTTATTATTTGTGTGTGTGTGTGTCCATGTTGGCTAGTTTAAAATGCATGGTATTAAACTACCTACTGAATGAACTCCTGTGCAACGAACCCATGATTGCACAGCTGTTGAAGTATGTAGTGACCCTTCATTCTCACATCTAACATTTATTGCATAAAAAAGATAATTATCCTCTTCACACTCAAAAAGGAGAAACTGTGTGTCTACCTGGTTTTCTTGAGACTTACACGTCGTGTCTCTGACTTCTCTTAGAGCTGTTCTGTGTATTGAGCAGATAATTTAAGTGCATGTTTGCAATTGGAACACAAAACATGAAATTTTGAAGACTGAAAGTAAACATCTGGTATTCCTAAGCTTACAGAATGTTTGCGTGGAACATATTAGCTGTTGTTTAGAAAATGGAACAAAATAATTATTTCTATGTCAGAAATGAAAAATCATCAACTAAGCATTTTCAACATATTTTAAAGCAAACTTGTCATCATTATAGTATCTCAATAGTGCGGGTGAAATTCAGACCTGGTGAAAGGGAGAAAATTCCATTTAAGAGAAGTCACACCAGACCTGAACCTCAGCTTTTTGGTTCTCAGCTTTTAGCAACCAGAAGTTCTTAGAATGTGAGTTCCCAGTCTTCTATATCCCCATTTACTATAATGGGTTATAAATAACTTACCACTGTATCTGGAGAGGAGGGGAGCTTAACTTTGAGAAATCATTGACCTTCCAGCGACAGCCTGTCATTGCTGCTTGCCCTCAACGGTTCTGTCCATGCTGTGTTCGGTTCTCTTGAGACCGGTGGCCTTGGCAGGGGCTGGGTACGTGCGAGCTTGTGAAGTCCCATCGTAGTCACTCAGGATCTACATAGAGGATCAGGAAGGACTGGAGACAAAAGAAACCCTAACTTTTTTAATATGTATAAAATTGTCTACTTGACCCTCATAATTGATTTTGGCAGAAGGATATACTTTATTATAAGTTATTTTGTTGTTATTTGTAAATACAAGATGTCTATGGGAAATATGTAATTCTGAGCTGTGTCGATGGTATAAGCCACTGCACCAAATATTTCAAATATTTAGAATAGGCAGATTTTTTATTAAAAGGGACCTAATATGTATTTATTTACATATACCATTCAAATTTTGTCCAGCTTTTTCATTATACTAACCCAGCTTTTTAGGGAATTTTATAGCAGAGGTATTACATATATATTTTTGTATATATGTCATACTGTAAATCCATAATACAATTTTCTAAACTGATTAGCCAGTTCCTTGAGTGAATTAAAGGAGGAGAGTATAGGCAAATTGCTTTCTGACTCGTTCGGGAATCTGTATCCATGGCAATGCACCTGAACCAGAACTGTACAGCATCCTTTTCATATTGTATACATTTTCTCTTTGATGAAAAAATGTTAACTATTTTTGTTTATGACTAATTTATTTTTTATTATTGTGAAAAATAAAGTAATTCAAGATGAGTTTCTGCGACGCGATTTCTCATTTTCAGTTGATTTGTTCTCCCAGAGTTTCTTGAGAATTAAGTACAATTCTCAGCGTGGGTGCCGCAGGCTAAGGGGATCCCTACGCGCGTTTAGGCGCCAGTTGGATACAACCACGTTGCAGAAGGCCGCGTAGCCCGCGTTACAGCCTCACAGAAGCGTGAGCAGCACCCTGACAGACTGACGGAGGGCAACCAGGCCCCGGGGACAGGCGGCCATTTCCTGGTGGTCTGTCAGGGCTCGTGCGTTGCCCATGACGGCTTGTGCCCGGTGTACCCCCAGCGTTATTGTCACTTGGCAGGGTGAGCCGCCGCCACTGCCCCATGGAGGCCGGGCGGAGGAAGCCGTCTGGATTTTCTGGAAGATGGATATAACCCCTTGGAGCAGCAGCGCCTGCTGGGCCTCGGCTGGGCCGGCATTCCGAGTTTTGGCGTCTTGCAATTCTTTGTTTGTAATTAATCTGTTTTTCAGGTAAGTGCTTGCTTTGCCTGTGAAAAATGAGCAGCGTAAGAGCAGAGTCATCGCGGCGTGGCAGGGGGTGACACNGCCGCCGCCGCCTCGCACCGCCCTCGTGCCTCTGGCGCGAGCCCCCTCAGCGCTGAGGAGAGTCCGCGGCCCCGCAGGGTGGGCGCTGCTGCGCGCAGGCCGGGCCCGTCTCCCGCGTACAGTACGCGGAGTTGCGCGGAGAGTGCCGCTCCCGGTGAAGCGGGACGTCGTTCCCCACCCTCCCCCGCGGTCCGAAGCGGGGCTTGGACCTGCGCACCGACAGGGTGAGCGCCGGAGCGGCCCGGGGCCTCCTTCCCCGCGGGTGCGGGCGGGAAAATGGCGCGTTTCCGTCTCTCTGGGCCTTGCAGGTGCCGAAATTTGCGTTTGTAGGTGTCTAGTAGACATTCAGGTTTTGTTCGTTTTTTAAAAGTAGAAATTGAATTATTTAGCCATAAAATTACATGACAGTTATAGACTCACAGAATGGTTAAAGTTAGAAGGGACCTTGAAGATCATCTAGTTCCAACCCCCCTGCCCTGGGCGGGGACACCTCCACCAGACCAGGTTGCTCAAAG
>VXAK01018559.1:141958-165845 GCA_013399435.1 Arenaria interpres
TCCGGACACTGTCTCACACGGCCGGGGCTCCCCGGGCAGGGCGGGGGCGTCACAAGAAGCTCTGCACAGCTCGGAACGTACCGCTATTTGGAATTCCGCGTTTTATTCCAAAATTCAGGCTCAGATGTGCATCGCCCAGGCCAGATGCACGTGGCAAGGCCGCGAGCGCCTCGCGCCTGCGCGGGGNGAGCGGCCCGGGGCCTCCTTCCCCGCGGGTGCGGGCGGGAAAATGGCGCGTTTCCGTCTCTCTGGGCCTTGCAGGTGCCGAAATTTGCGTTTGTAGGTGTCTAGTAGACATTCAGGTTTTGTTCGTTTTTTAAAAGTAGAAATTGAATTATTTAGCCATAAAATTACATGACAGTTATAGACTCACAGAATGGTTAAAGTTAGAAGGGACCTTGAAGATCATCTAGTTCCAACCCCCCTGCCCTGGGCGGGGACACCTCCACCAGACCAGGTTGCTCAAAGCCCCATCCAGCCTGGCCTTAAACCCCTCCAGGGATGGGGCAGCCACAGCTGCTCTGGGCAACCTGGGCTAGTGTCTCACCACCCTCGTGGTAAAGAATTTCTTCCTCATGCCTAATCTAAATCTACCTTCTTTCAGTTTAAAACCGTTCCGCCTTGTCCTATGGCTCCACTCCCTGACCAAAAGTTCCCTGTCTCTCCTGTAGCCCCTTCAGGCACTGGAAGGGGATATAAGGTCTCCCTGGAGCCTTCCCTTCACCAGGCTGAATAACCACAACTCTCACTGTGTTTGTGGTTAAACACAAACCATGGTTTGTGTAAAGACCGGGCCTGTCTAAAAGTAAATACAGAGGCTGTAGCCAAAGTTACGTAAGCTGTATGCAGCCCTCCACTGATTAGTTGTTGAGTGCAAAATTCACATCTTTAATACCTTACTCCATATCCTATTTCCAGGTTAAACTTCATTTTGTCAGTTCAGAATATCCTTTTGCAAGCAGTCCTACGTAGCTACAACAGGCTACATAGTCTTAAAAGAAAATGGGAACCAAATGAAACCATTATGGAGAGTTTATTGATGAGGTAAAATAAAAAAAAATGCTCTGAAAAGAATCAAGAAAATTTTGTCTCTCCACAGATGCAAGTTCCAATCAGGGAAAAATACAGGCAAGTCAGTGCTACCTTCCTGTCCTGTTTTCTAATATAGTTTGGCTGATCTGAGCATTGATTAAGAATCAGCTGCGTTGTTTGCTTTGGCTGGGCTTGGTGCAGGTTTTTTGAGGTATATATATGCATGTAGTGAGAGAGAATGTAGCGTAATACCTATCCTCAAAAAAATGTCAAGCTTTTCACAGAATAGTTGAGGTTGGAAAGCACCTCTGGAGACCATGTACTTCAACCCCCCTGCTCAAAGCAGGGCCGGCTACAGCAGGTTGCCCAGGGCTGTCCAGGCAGGTTTTGAATGTCATCCAAAGGTGTTTTCTTACTTTCAGATGGAATTTCCTGTTCGTTGTTCAGTTTGTGCCCATTGCCCCTTGGCCTGTCACTGCGCACCCCTGAGAAGATCCTGGCACCATCATCTTCAATCCCTCCCATCAGGTATTTATACGCATTGATAAGATCCCTTTATACACATCGATAAGATCCCCCTGAGCCTTCTCTTTGCCAGGTGGTACAGTCCCAGCACTCTCTCCTGGTCTGAAAGGTGCTCCAGTCCTTTAATCGTCTTTGTGACCCTTCACTGGACTTCCTCTACTAAGTCTGTCTCTGGTACTCGGATAGGTCATTGTACTTAATTGATCCTGATGACTTAGACCATATTACCATATTACAAAATACAATTTGTTGCATTATGTGTTAAACATCTCTTTTTTAGTAGATGGGTGCTCAGAAGGTTGAAGTGGATCTTAGATTTTTTCTATGCCAAGACAGAAAATGATAATTTTCCTGTTAAGGTCTCAAATTTGACTTTCTTTAGGAGTTGTGCCCATACTGAAATGCCACTTCTTTTGGTTTTGAGCTTTTGATTTCTGGTTTTCAAGGTGCATTCTCTGTCACTGTATCAGCAGTCAGTCTTTTCCTGAGCAGTAGGTTAGATGCAAGAGAATAGTGTATTTCAAGAAGATGTCTCCTTTTGAATCCGGCTTCTAGATTTGCTGCTGTAGACGACAAGGGAAATTGCATCCTTCTTGGTCTGCTGGTATTGACACTTCTTCTGGGCTTAGTAACTTGCAGTTAGGGGAAACGCTGTGAGAGACATTTATCAGAGGGGGCTGATTGCCACTGACTTCTGTGGGAGTTAATGCTTGCAAACCTGGTTGCTGAACTTGTCTTTTAATAGAGCTTTATTTCCACATACTTTGCTAAAAGAAGGTTGAGAACACTGCTGTGTTTAACTAACTCAGATCATTTATATGCTAGATTGCTAAGGAAAATAAGACCTACGTAAAATTGTATTAGACCTTTAATTCTATTTCAAAAGCCAGAGTAAAACCAGGCCCATTAACTCCAGTAGCTGTAAAAAGCAAGGATTTTTTCCTTACCAGTGATGTGGAGGCATGGCCAGATTAAGTCTGGAAGATGTTAATGCTCCTTCCCAAAACAAATTACTATTCAATAGAGCTTTTTCTCTCAGTGTTTTTCCTATATGTAATTTATGAAAGAGGGGAGAAAAATGCTGTAGTACAATCCATTATTATTATTACTACTCTTCTATTTTACTAGAAATCTATGGGGATAGAAATCCATAAGGAACAACTATAACTGAAAACAGTTACACAGTAAGGATAGATGAACTTGGAACTGTCATCAGTGCTTCCAGTCGGTGGCTTCCACTGCTGAATTTTTGACATTTAGCAGTGCTTTTTGCTCTGGAGGCATTTTAACTGTTTAGGGACGAGTGTTCAGTCCTTACTGAAGTAGGGTGGAATCAAAGCATAACAGGTGGGAGTCTAGAGTCTTGGTTACTGCTGATGGTCTTCAGAATGTTGAAGGGAAGTGTTCCGTAGTTTCTCTATCTGAACTATGAATAATGTTAAGGTTGGAACATCAGTTGCATTGTCTCCAACCCAGTGACTGTTACAGTGAAATGCCTGAGATTTGATTGCAATCTTGAGATCCCAAGCAGAGATTTTTGTATAGAGTTGAAGCAGTTACTGAGTGGAGGAGAGGAAATAAATGCATATAAATGCCTGGCACAGCTCTGGGGACTGTAGATAATTTCTGCTGATCTTTCCAGCATTGCACTAGGCTGTTTTATTTTCGTTGTTCTCTGTTTCTCATTTTTATTTGGGATATATTGAAAGAAAAGCGAATATTTGAAGAAGGAAATCTCTGAGTTTCAAAAGAGGAAAAATCTAGTAGAGTATATCAGGAACCAAAAGTAAATTTGCTCTAATATTAAAATAATTTTCACACCGCATTCCTGCTTATTCATTGTGTAATTTTGAGTAATGCATAGAAAAGTAAATATTTAAAGTGCTATATTGTGAAATTAACATAATGCACTTGCACTGAAATTGCAATTACTAGGATATATGTATGCAAATGGATCAGAGAAGCATATCAGTAATTACCAAGAAAATCACATTGTGTGCTTTCAATTTAGTTGGTGTCCAGCAACTCTAAAATCATTAGTCACTTTCTGCCAAACTAATTGTGATTTGGTGCACGGGTAATCTTTCTCCAATGTGGTAGGTAAACTGGAATCTGAAAGTTGTATCTACAAACCGTGCCTTTGGAAATTAATTTGATAAATAAATGCAAATAATAAATTCCTCAGCATTCCGCTTTGGTAGCAGCTGTTGTCTGTATTGCTGGGGCGCTGGCAGTGGTAAACACCTGCAGTCAGTTCCTCCTTCCCGTCTCAAGTTACTAGCTAGCTTTTGTACTGTCATGGGTCCCTGTGGTGTGATGCTGAAAGAAAACAAAGAGTTTGGCATGGAGAAACAATGGATTTGGTTATTGTGTTGTCTTGGAGCTTTGTCAGGGTATCCTTCCTTACTCTGGATTGTAATAAGAGTTTACAGAACCATGAGTGTGATGGTTGGAGAGTAAATTGGCAACATTCCGCTCAAACTAAGGGAGCTGTGTCAGACGGCAATACTAGGCAGTCTCTGGTGAAAAACGTTTCTATTATATGAATGGATCCACTGTTACCTGCAAGAGAATACCAAACCCAAATTAAAAGTGCATTGCCCTGGGAAGCATACTAAACTGTATATTCTTTCCCTTAGGACATGGCTGGCTGTTGCGTCAGCTTTGCCTAAGCCTTGGAAGGGATGGACCTTCTGACTTCAGAGTGAAATGGGAAGAAGCATGCTGGTGGAAGAAAATGTTACTGGAGCCGAAGACACTGCTTTGGAGCAAGTCTGAGGTATCCTCTGTTGTTTTTTCTTAAGGACTGTTCACTTTATTACATCTGCAGAACTTTAAAGTTGTGTAAGTTCCGGACAGTCTTCTCCACCCCTGTTGCAGCTCTTCACCTACACTTTGTGACAGAACTAGTGCTGCTGGTCTCGGCAACGAGTTGAAATATCCGTTGCTAGTTCTAATTTACAATCAGGTGGTGTAAGACTGCAGAAGGTACTTCAGATAGAGAGATGAAAAGTCCTACTTAGTTAAAATCAAAAAACAGGTAACAAAAAAAAGTAGCATGTTACTTACTCTCCAAGAAGCATCCAACGTGTTTCTCTCACTGTGGGGTAATCTATTTTTACAAGCAGTGGAGATGAGCAAAGGGCTAAAATCATCACATTCTGTATTTCCCCCACTAGGATGTTTGCTTTGAACCAGATTTTCTGCTGTCTGAAAAAAGTCTCTTGGCTTTTTTGCTGTTTTGTGGAAAGAATGCCTTTTTTTTTTTTTTTTTACAGTTAAATAAAGGTTAACTTTTCTTGGAAGTGGTTGCTATTGCCCTGGAGTGTGCTAAGGATACAGGCTGAAGAAGTAGGAGGAATGTGGCTTGCTTAAAAAGACTGTCATAAATTCACTAGGTCAGGTGGACTTTGAGTGAATGCCTTTTGGCTGCTATGGAATAAAGGGAAACAGTTTGTAAAATCTAGTCCAGCTTAATTACAGAGAACCATCTGCCTGAAAAATTGTTTTTGCTTGGTAACTGAACCAACTTGCTCAGCACTGAATTTTGGCTAAGTCTGGAGAATAAAATGTACTAATGCTTTATAGTTTTGTCCTAGAGATTGGAGAGTGATGAGCTCACCTATATAGATGCACAAGTATCCAGTCAGACTTTTCTGATGTATTTTGACTCAAAAATGTGAGGAATTGGAAGCCTGTAGCAGCAGTAAACCTTTATGCTATTTTAACAATGAAGTAGTGAAGGAGAGAACAAGTTAAAACATACATGCAAATGTTCTACTAACTCTTTTGTAGTTGTTAGTAGATAACCTTGGGAAAAGGTGTTTATTTGAAAGATTGCTTCTAAAAAAAGGAGAAGTTCTGTGTATACTTCACATTCTAACAGTTATGTATCCATTTTTAATTTAAAATGTCAGTGGTGTGTGAGGTAGTGTTTTTCATTAAAACATCACTTTTTTTACACTAAACTAATAATTGGATTCTCCTCCCCCCCCCGGTGTTTTTTTTTTTTGACCCTGGGTATAATCTTCCTTAGCATACAAAAAAAACAACCCTAGAAATGCCTGACTGGCCCAATCTTTTCTTGACATAAATAGGTAAGTTATGCTCTTGTACCAGGTCAGTAAGCACAACTTGTGAGACTCAGATACAGAGCATAAAATACTTCTTATGTTATTAACATAAGTAAAGAATAAGGGCAACAAATAAAACGTGTGTGCAAGATGTGCAGACAATGGATCAGCTTCTTAACTTCTTAGTTCTTGCTGATGTATACTTCTATGAATACGTGTGCTATTTCCATGTTTTATGCAAGCACTTCTAAGGATAAGATTAGAAAGCCAAGTTGTGAACGGCAACTGTAATCTGAAATCAACGAAATGAAATAAAATAGAGAAAGGTTACATTATAAAATACTGCATTTGGAATGTAAAATCAAATGATTAAATGCAAATTGGAGAATAACTGCATTACAAAAAATCCCTCTGAATGAATAATTACAGGTAGCACTTCCAGCAGTGACTTTTTATTATCAGCCTGAGTTCATGTGAGAGTAATGATTTCTCTGTCACTAGGATTAACAAGATCTATATTGAAATCCTGTGGCACATGGAAAGCATTACTGGTGAATTGAAAAGAGTTTGGAAAAGGGAAACCAAAGTAAATATTTGCCTCTATCCACTATGAGGTATTTTTAAATGAATTAAGTTTGTTTATTCTAGAAGAGGAAGCCTGGGCATAGATTTAACAGTCCACAGTGTGAATAATTTTTTTTTTTTTATGTAATTATTTTGATCATTAGGACACTGGTGCACAATAAGAGTTTTGCAAGGATAGGGGGAAAGAGCAATTTAATTTTCAAGAAGGAAGATTACATTTACCATGTGTAAAGAACAGAATTATTTTCTGACTAGGGGGGATATGGTGTCATTGTTGTAGGATAAGGATAGTTTAGAGAGATATCTATTTTTGAATCTTGCCTCAGGACACGAAGATGGACTAAGCAGTTTTGAAACTTCTCTTCTTGACTGTACAGCACTGCAATAATGATAAGAATAATAAAGTGATTCTATTTGTCTTGGATGTTCTGTATCCTGTAAAACAGGGAATAAGCTGTGCTTAATTTTGGGAAATAGGCATATTTGGAGTTGGGAGGATGCTGACAGAAAAGACTATTGTTTTGATTGGGCATATGGCAGGAATGGGTAAGTGGATGAAAATTATATAAAACCTCCCCTTGTGAGCATCCAATTTCTTTTTATTTTAATGATCTCTGAACTGAGTACTTGTTTCTTTGCTACAGAACAATAGTTTAATCGTCATTCAGCTAGATTCATATCCCATGATAACTGGGAATTATATTGGTAACTCTCTTCTTTGTTTTTATTTTATTTTTCAATATGTTAGCATTTAGCTGTGCTTGAGAAGTAGCATGTGTTTTCTTTGTAGAGTGCTTTTCATTTTCAGAAGATTGCAGTATGCTTTCCAAAAATTGGAAAGTTGAATGCATAAATTCTTTAACAGTACCTTGCCCATTTCATAATGAAGAGACTTCACAAGGAGTTCTACTGTAGAAGTAACAGAAGAGACCTTGTCTCTCAAAGGGCTGTGGGAGTATTGAATCTCCCAAGAAACCTCTCCCTGCCACTAACCCAGATCATTTGTGCTTGGTGAAGGTTCTAAGCAGGGATATGGATCAGGAGGTTGATTTCTATTTTCTCCTAATACAGAGATAATGTCTTTGACATAGAAATCAGAAGTATAGCATGTTTGCCCAGGGTACGTAAATAATTTCATTAATCTGATTCAGATTGTAGCACTGCAGTGTCACACCCTCTCCCCTCTTTTCCCCCGCAAAAAAAAAAAAAAAATCTCAAAGGTGCTCTCCCTTTCACAAGGTTTTCACAGGAATGATTACATATTCTGTCTCACAAATTCCTGCCTCCTTGCTATTGTGTTACAAATGGTGAGAACACTGTTTGAAAACTAAATGAAAAATAATTGGGTTTGAAGCTGTGAACAGGAATGCTCAGAAGACGTAACGGTTCAGGGACAAGAACTTGCAGCGTTATACATTGCTTTGTTGGAGCATTAACTCAGTTTCCAGATTGTACAGAGAAAAATTCTGCCATGTGTCCAGCACCCACACACACCGTGGGAAGCCTCTGAAGAATACTTAAGGGCTGGGCTTTTGCATGCAGGTGTCTTTCACCACAGCAAATGATCTAAAGAGCGACTCCTCTAAATCCTGTAATTTCCAACTGCAGAGGTTTCTTGTCCTTCCCTGTGGATTCATTGCCACCCATTTTCTCGGTTCGGAAATCGAGAATGTTCTGTAGCCAGCGTGCACTTGAGTAGTCCTTTGGGAGCTATATTGGATTTTAGTTGGCTTTTGTTTGAACTTTTAAGCTGACAAATTATTTTAGCAACATTTGTAGAGAAGCATTGCCTCTTAGTGCTGCTTGTTCTTTTCCATTGTTATAACATCATAGGAAAACCAAGTTGTGGCTGATCCGATGTCTGGTCTAATTTCATACTGAGATTATTGCATCACTATGCAGCACTGTTTCAAACAATGTCTTCTTTACCTTGGAGCACAAAGGACAATGGCTCAGCAAATCTTTTTGAACAAAAGAGATATCTGTTTATTTGTAGATTTCCCAACTCAAGTTTTGGAACTTCTTGTGTCTGAAGAAATTGTATTAAGAAAATACTAATTTATCTTTCTATCAGATCGTATTGAAACTGAAGTGTAGTTAATGGTCATCAACCAGAAGTGGGCAAAGTTCCACTCAGAGGATCATGTTTAACAGAATAATTGTGCTTTGACAGTTTTCAAATATTAAATAGCTTATTGGAGACTACTTTAGAGATTAACGAGGGGAAATATTTATTTAAAAATGAGGGAGGCAAAAGTACAGGTGGTTTAACAAAAATCAAGTTTAATCAAGTAGTTGATCCTGGCAAATAGGTCAGAGTATTGCTACAGCATCTCTGCGCTGTTGGGGAACATTAATGCAAGTTGGGGTGTTCCACTGTTCCCTTTTTCTCATAGGTATTTTCATATTCTTTCTTAATTAAGTGTATTATTGCAAAATCACTTAATTGACAATGTGATCATACCAGTAATTTCAGCTGGCTTCTGCCAAAACATCTTAAAATTAGAGTTATAAGTGCATACCTTAGAATGCTTAGCGTTTTTGTAATTTCTTGAAGAATTCTGTATAAGGAGACTATTCTTGAGTGAGCTTAGAGACTGTTAGATCTGTTTCCATTAAAAGGTGGCTGTGGTGCAATGGTAAGAGAAAGTACTGGGCCCTGAAGTTCTCCAGCAAGAGAATGTTTATTCTTCCTTTTGTTTATAGTTAGTATTTGGACATTGTTTGAGGCAAACACTACAGTTTGGTAATGTAATTCATGACATGTTTCAGGTACAGTGAGGTACAGCAGATGTATGAATTTCAAGGAATTCAAGTGGTTTCTTTCTCTAGATTGTTCTGGAGAATTCAAAGTACAGAGATATTTTTTTTTTAACAAGATTTTTTTTCCTGATGTTTTTATTAAGTTTTAAGAATCAGCTGCAATTGGTGGCAAGTATCAGAATGAGCTCACAATCATATTCCTAAAGTACTATCTCAAGCTAATTATGTATTCGTTCCAACATGCTACCTACTGGTGATGAGTTTACTCCCAAACATAATGCCTGCATTTTCAGACTGGTATGAGTTGCAGCTGTGTTATTGTCCACAGGAGTTAAAAGTATATTGTTCTGATCTTCCTTTGCAAATGAAGAGCAATAATGATAGTAAACCTTATTATTGTTATTTTCATTTAGAAAAAGGAAAGCTGAAGTAATACCTTTAGGATTTTAAACTAGTAAAATACATATTATCCCTAGTATATCTTTCCGTTAGAGGCTTGCAGTTTTTTATGCAAGGGGTTTAGCATCTGTAAGTCATTCATAATAAAGTCTAATCCCTTATGTGCCGTGGAAAGCAGAAAGCAATGATAGTTGCAACTAAGCAACCAATAGATTGATAGTTGCAGTTAAGGTTGATTTAACTAAGCATTTAATACCAGCTGCTGGATGGGATTCAGGGTTTGGTTCCATTGCAGCCTAACCCAGCTGCACCCGGTTGAAATTCGTAGTCTTTATTTCTACTGAAGGATTAACTATAAATCACCTCTGTGAATTTTTTCTTGCCTCTGTCTACAGCCATTTAAGCATAAACATTCCACTGGACTTTAACTGGATAGAACTAGGGCAGAAAGTTGCCAGCAAGAAGACTGTGTTCATGTTCCTTCCCTTAAGAGAACAAAGTATACCTGAGCTTGGCTAAAAGCAGAACTTTTCTTACAGCAGTGGAAGGCATCTGACATGCTCTTGCTTCAGTAGCTAAATGTCACAGTAATGACTGTGGGAACAATATAGTACTGTGAGAACAAGGAGAAAGTAAGTTATATTGTGGGAGGACAAGAAAATAAAAGTGTGCTGTTGCCTATCTGGGAGGAGAAAGAGTGAGCAGATTCTTTACTCTCTTCTTTATGCCTTCTCCTTTAGCTTTTATGTTTATGTTGACTGTTCAGACTTCTGATTCCTTCATCAAAACAACATGAATATTCTGTCAAAAATAATACTGCTTTATGAGATATTTGGGAAAAAAAAAAAAAAAAAAAGATAAATCCTTCAAATCAGCATTTTCTCCCAAAAGCTACTTTGGTCTAGATTCTGCTCTGGAAGCTCTATGAATATATCAGTTGGAGATTGAGGCTGTAAGTGCCTTTCTAGTGTTCAGTACTTTCATAAAAGGCTTGGTTTTGGTCCCAGTACACTGTATGATGTGAGAAGATTATTAGGATGCTGAGTGTTGAATTAACTGAAATGAACTCTGGAAATTTATGCATGATATTTGGCAAAGTGGTGTAAAAAAGAGTATGAAACATCACAAACTAATATGCAATTGCCTACTGTTTTATAGAGTGTTTTTTTCCGTGTGGCAAACGTTTTAGACTATCCAAACTGTGTGGTAAAATATTGTAAATACATGGCCTTATCAAATAGAGTAGAACTTGCTGTACCAAACAGAAACCACCTTAATAGAAACAGTAAGTAATAAAAATCAATTATAAGACAATTCAGTGCTCAATTCTGTTTGCTGGAAATATTTTGAGCAATGATTGCTTTAATTAGTTTCCAAAATAACAAGTAGAGGTTACTGCTTATAAATTTGTATTTCTTTTAAATAAGGAAACCTACTAATTATTTTTTTATATATATTCTGACTAAGATTTGTGAAGTCCAGCTCAGATGTATTGTAGCAAGTGAGTTCCCCACCCCTCCATGTGCCATTAATATAAAGGTTCAGTGGCTGGCCAGGCAGAAGTGTCCATTTTGCGCTCGGCTGTTCAAGAGTCAAATCTGGTAGCTGCTATGAGGCTTAAATTCAGACTGGTGTTACCACTGGAGTTTTACACTTTTCTAGTACCTCTCAGCACAAATGTTACTTCCACGTGGATGCACAATTCTGTAGATGCTTGTGTTGCTTTAGAGACCGAGGCCCTGGAGGCACGCCACTACCCTAGAACTTCAGCTTAAAGTGTGACTTTCTGCCTCTCATGACTGGGAAATTCAGAGGGGATAGTGAATAAGTAAATTTGGATTGCTAAGGTGCAGAAGTTGGGAAAAGTGAACTGAAGCATTGGTGCGTGTTCGGAATGTGACTGAGACTTTTAGTACCTAGAGAGAGTAACGCTGGCATCTGTTACTTAATATTTATTTGATAGCAAGCCTTGTTATGCACTGTAGAATTGACATACATAGGTATATTAGTAATTAGAAAAGGGCATTCATTCCATGTTATTGTTTGTGGGGAAGTGAATAATGAGAAAGAACAGAAACTGTGCACTAGTAATGTATTTCCTTAAGCCAGTGCTTAAACATTACCTAGCAGGTAGAAATATTTAATTTCAAATATTACAAATCTAATTATAATGAATCATATCAGGAGAGGAAACTAGACAGTAAAATGAAGTTCCATTGAGAGTTGTGTAATGTCTAAACAAATCTTGTGGTTACAATCTAAAAAAGTGTCATTGCATGTAGTAGAGTCCAACCTGCTCTAGGTGAACCTGCTTTGGCAGGGGTTTGGACTAGGTGGTCTCCAAAGGTCCCTTGCAGCCCCTACAATTCTGTGATTCTGTCAGTGCTTGATGAACCAGAAGTTTAGTTGCTAGAATCCTGTACCTGTAATATTTTTAAAAATATTCAGAAAGATACATTTAATTGCACGTCTTCTTAATAACTGTTCCTATTTCCTCTTGAATGTAATACTTAATAATTTGTGGCAAGAGTTACTGATTTAGGATTATTGCTTTTGTTTTGAGTTTATTTTTCCTTTTTTTTTTTCTTGTCAGAGATTTGCATTTATCTTCAAGCTTCAGGTTCCTACACATCTGCTTGAACAGCTCCAAATGTCTGATACTTGCATAATTACTGGGGAGGGGGTAAAGTGCTCAGGCAAACTTCTTCAAATTCTATTTAGTGATGTGCTTCGCTGGTGAAATGGAGAGTCTAGTTTTCTTAAACACATTAAAAAAATTCATTTTAGAACTTTTAAATTGCAACGGAAAAAGGTAAAAGAATAAAGATTCAACCTTATTGAATAAATTCAGCCTTAAGTTGAATAAATTCTTAATATTTAGCAATAATCAGGTTCTTCCCCAAAAACCAATGTCCTGAACCTTTCTGTCACTGAATTGAAGCAGGAAAGATGTTAATTCAAAAAAGACTGCATAAGGGCCCAGATCTTGAGAATTCATTGGAAGCGCGTATGATTAGTTCACGCAGTCTTATAAATGTGAATTCTAAGAAAGCCTATAGCTATTCACCGCTATCAAAATGTGGATTTACCTTAAATTTGCTTCGAGCAAAGCAGACCTATGCTGCATGCCTTGTGCGTAGAATGGCTAAAGGCTAACGCAAGTTCATGAACTCTCAGTTGTACTGAAACAATTGCAGAGTCATTTTGCTGTAAATGGCTCTCCTAAAGTTCCAGTTTTAACAGATTAAGCTGCCCACAAATGTGGGATGGCTGATTTAACATGCTTTGTATTCTTTTCAAGACATTTCAACTTAACTGAATTAAGAAGATATTAATCACTTTACAGGATGTTCATCTGATGGGGATGGATGGTGTAGAGTAGATGTATCTCTGGCAAGTTCACAAGTTTTTAAGAGTCTCATATCCCAATTCTTACTACAGTTTATCGGTGGTAGGTTTTTATTTCTTGAGCAGGCATCCATTTAAACTGTTCACAGCATACTATTTATTTACACTTGCCATTGTATTTGGTGTAAACACCTGTCCTTTTTATATCTTTGGTTTGAAGGCCGTTCATTAGAAAACATGCATGGTGTCATGAATACATGTTCTCATATATTGCAGCCCTCAGCTGTGGTAGCTAGAACTAGGGATGATAGAGTACTTGTGTTCAACAGAAAACAAAACTGTTGGCTACCCAAATCTAGACTAAATAAAAAAAAGATTGAGAACATACTGTGTACATGAGCTGGAATCCAGGCACCTAAATGCAAAACTGTAATATTTAGATGTTCATTCAGCTGTTGTCTGGCCTAAAGCATAGGTTCTGCCTACCCTTCCTCCCTCAAAAAAAAAAAAAAGTTTTCCCTGTAATTGGTAAATTTTGCTTCTTCATGTGTTGGAGGCTTGAGTTTTACTCCCTTGTCTTTGTAAGCAGGCTTACCCTGATATTTTGTGGTACAGATGCGTTCTCTTCCCCTTAATAAATCTGTTCTGGTCTAGAGGAAATGAGTCAAAAATAAACCATTAAAGAGTATCGCCTTTGTCTAGTGGTTATGATCCTCAGTTGGAAGAACTCATCTTTACTGCAGGTACTGTTGTTTAGTTATTCAGAGGCTGTTTAATGTCATATGGCATTTACAGCGCATGGCCTTTCTCCAGGTCAGAAACCTTGTCCCTTCTCTGTTTTCTTGGGTCTTAAAACTCTGTATGTAAAGCACAATGGCTTCAATCGGTGAATTTCACAACTGGTAACTGCCTGGTTGTGAAGCGTGCTCCTGGGGGACAGGTGTGGTAAATCAAGGTGGAAGAGGGAATTAAACCTCATCAGGCTCCTAGGAGAAGGAGTTAATGGGAAGAGGAGGAGGATGGCAGTGGCAGCCTTCCTTCTCTGGCGTACTTTAAAATGCAAGAATGGTTTTCAATACTTTTCTTCAGGAGAGGTTACCAGGTTGTTCTTACCAACTAGGAGGAAGAACTCCCTAATAGCACTGAGTGATGTGTCAAAAGTCAAGAAAAGATAAATCCATATGCTACTAGGGTTTCCTGCTGACCATCTTACGAAGCTCCTGATATCAATTGGCAGGGAATTTCCTTTCTGCCTTATTTTAGTTTTGTCTCAGTATTACAGTTGGATGAAGTTAGACACCTGTAGTCTAAAGCCACATGTCCCACTTACGAGATTTGAAGGAACTGCCTGGTGCTGAGATGAAAAATTTCTCTTTGGAGCTGCACTGTGGATACTTCAGAGCGCTGTTAAAGGTAAGAATTTAATGTAGCATTGAAGTATGCACAGAAAACTCTGCTATGATAGTTGCAAAATTGCTCTATTTTTGTGATTATTTTCTTAGGTCTTGCAGGAAGGTTATTTTCATAGGCCAGTTTAAAACACTGTCTTATTCTAATTGTGCAGTCTGAATGGTTAGATAACTTTGAGTCTGACTGAAAGTGTTACAAGGAGCTGTTAGGGGCTTTTTTACTTTGTGCGTTGCCTGAGTTGACCAGTTCAGTGTGGTAGCTGATCTCACTTGAGTTTGTCATCTGTGGTTGTGCTTCTTAGATGCTGCAACTGGTTCCGGTCAAACTGATTTTACAACAAGTCCTGCTTGAACAGTATTTCTGTGCAAAAAATTTATTATGATTCATGACAAAAATGACAGAACACTTTATTTCATCGTTCATACTGGAGTATTTTTTATCTCAGATACCTCTTTTTTTTTTTTTTTTTTTTTTGTGTTGTGGTAATTTGTGGGAAAAATGTTCCCGGCACGCTGTGCCGACTGTGACTTCTTCTCCACCAGCATTGTAAATTTCTGTAGGGCTCATGGAAGCTGAACCCACATATCTCATCCATGAATGGCTTTATTTTGTCTTCAGTAAATTTGTTTTAGTCCTTGAATCAGCTGCAGTGTAAAGCTCAGACAAGCCCTTGGGTCTAGAGTAGTTCTGTGAATATTGTCATAGCTTCATAAGGAAGGACAGTTTGTCTTGTAGAATTTTGAAAGTACATTAGGGACTGAACTCAAAGGCTATATAGAATACAGTATATGTGTAAGAGGCTTAGTAAAGGAGTGAAAGTTTAATCAGAAATGTTGATTATACTAAATAAATTTACATTGTCAAGGCTGAAGAGCCCCAGAAACTGGATGCTAAAATGTGAGATTATGTTGAGCTACATTAATTGAATTGCACATGGATGGAGAAACTCCAATGTTGCATATGAAGCAATGAGCTGAATGTTAACTCCTCAGGAGTAACATTAGTTCTGTGGAAACATCATGGTATGGTTAAAAAAACAATGTAAACGTCCAGAATTGTTGGGAAAAGATCAGAGAACAACTTGATAGTTGTACTAAACTGGAAAGGCTGGAAAAGAGATGACTGAGATGAGATGTTGATACAGGTCTGTAAAACACTGGAAAGAGGGTGTAATTGGTATTTTTTATAACAGAACATACAATAAGGTGGTAAGCTCAAACAGGAGAAGGTACTTTTTCAATTATGTGTGAGCTATGAAACTCCTTCCCCAAAGCATGTGGAAATGCTAAAAATCTACTTAAGGTTAAGTAAATTTATGCAAAATAAATTTATTGAGTGATTTCAAGATCAGAGACTGGTTGATAAAGTCTCGGACTTCCAAACAGTTGGAACTGGACCCTGGCTCAGAAAGACTTGGTGTCAACTCGTGTCATCTTAGGCTGCTTTACATGGCTTTTCATTCTGGTTTGCCTTCAGTGTGTTCTTTTCTAATGTGGGCAAAGGGGGGTGGGGACAGGGAGCAGGAGCAGGAGCAAGGCAGAGTTTGTGAAAACGGTACTTGTCTGCAGGCGCCTGTTGGTGTGGCTTAGTGTGTTCCTATTGGAAGAGTGTGAGATGAAGTCTGAAAGGAGCAATGTGTCTGTTCTACTTGTGAAGTAAGACCAGAAAACTATGGTTTGCTACTGTGCTTAATCAAAAGGTATATAAAAGTATATATTTAAATATAATGTTTTTTTTTAAAGTCTTAAATACCCCTTTGAAATGTTTCCCTTATTGAGTTTTCAACAACAAGAGTAAAATTTTTAAAAATTGCTCTGATAGAGCAAAATTAAAAAAAAAAAAGAAGGAAACAAGCTTCAACAGCTGTTTTCTCTGAGAGGATGTGAAATACAGTTGCTTATGTATGACCAGATTCTGCTCAGACTTGCATGCAGCACAAGGGAAATTGATGAGAGGAGTCAGGGAAAAGCATCAGTCAACAAACAACATCAATGTGTGTGTTAGGAAATCTAATTATCTGATTATTGCTGGAACACCACAAAGGCAGGGCTACAAGTCATAGAATAGCTATGTGGTTAGTAAGCTTTGACTGTGGCAGTTTTCCTGGAAAGGAAAGGTGAAAAGCGTTATGCTCAAGCCGAGGACTGTCAGCGTGTACCATCTTTTTGTTCTGCTTTCTTTTCCTGCAGTGTGGAATTGTGGGTTGATATAAAACTAGTTCATTTCACATGCATATAGGAATACCTTCTGTGGTCAGGTAAGCAGAAGCACTGGTACAGTGAATATATAACAGAATCCAAACTGCTGCCTAGAGGAAATGCCTCTTTTATATCCACAGTAGACTAATTAGGAATGGTATAATTTTTGCCATTTACGTGGGGGTAGAGGGGACTTGCAGAGTGTGAGTGGGTCAGGAAATGAGCTTCGGTTTGTGAGGGTTTATAGGATGTGTGCTCGGTATAGAGCCTGGCAGAATACAGATGCTGGAGGAAGAGCTGCTCTTTGTAGTGTTTTTCCCTTGCACTCAGAAGCACTAACAGTCACAAGAATCCTTTTTACCTTTATTACATAGCTATTGAAAAGGCTCTTTTCCCTTGTAGGCTGCTGGTGATGTGGCCTAGAAAATAGTGGGGAGGAATGAATTAGTATAAAATGTGTGTAGTAACAGATCTGTGAATCCAAGAACTTACTGCAAAAGGAAGATTTTTGTGAGTATTTATGTGGTACATTCCTTTAACAGAAAATGGGTAAATAATTAAGAACTGTTTGAAATTAGAATTTGGAATTAAGGAATGGGGGATTCTTGTATATAGAGGCGTGCTTCATTCTTTTGTCAGTAGGATTTTAGGCATTGCTGTCCTTGGCGGGGCAGATGAGCTGGAATCAAGTCAGAGAACGTGGCTTATATCAGTGAAGGGCGCCTGGATGTAGGCAGGGAGAGCCAAGAGAATAAATAGGGCTGGCGCTAGATGCATGTTCCTCTTCCAAGATTCCAACCAATAATCATACAGATTAACTATTGCAAAGGCAGGAAGGAAGAGGGACTGTGGCACACGGGTAACCCATACCAGGGAGGTAATGCCCCTGAAGGGACCAAGTGCAACCTGCAAGGTTGACAAGGGAGTGGAGACTGGAAAGGCCTGAGGGGACGAAGATGTGTCTCGAGTGAAGTTGAGCTTGGGAAAGGGGGAGAAAAAGTGTTTTCCATAAGTGTTTATTTAACTGTTTGTTATCTTTGTTTCTGAATACCTAAATTGGTAATTAAAATGTTAACTGACATAAAATTAAATTCCCCAAGTTAAGTCCATTTTTTTTTTTGTAACAGTAATTGGGGAGTGATTTTTATTTCCCCCCCTTTATTCTCCCCCATCATTGTTTTGACCCTCAAGTTCTTTCCCTTTTCTTCTCCCTATTTTCACTCTTTCTTCTTAGCGGAGGAGTGTGAGTGAGTGGCTGTGTGGGTGCTTGGGACCAAGACACCACGTTTTAGTATGTTCTTTAAAATTCATGAATTCATTGTGTCTTTTTCTTTAAAAAAAAAAAGTTTGCGGGATTACAATATGAATAATGGAACACAGTCTGATGTATCTCCCCTTTTCTAATGACAGACTTACTTATGCTAATAAGCATATTGCTGTAAAGTAGAAGTTCTAATTAGCTTTCTTAGAGCTCTTAGTTGGAAACAGCAGCATACTAGTAATCTCAATGAGACTTAGGCATTCTTAAGCCTTGTTACCCTGTACTTCCTCAGGAATTTGGAACAGGTGAGGTTGATAGAAGATGCACTGAATAGCAGACTCCAATTGCAGCTGGCTAAACACCTTGTAGAATAAATCTCTCCCTTTTGTTGGGGGTAGCTTTTAACTATCCAGGATATTATCTATTTAAAATTATTACATTCCTTAAATCTGAGGTTATGTCAATATGTAGTGAAATAATGTGTAATCAATTTGCTGAGCGGGTGCACGTGCCTGCTTTCTGAGAATAAAATACGAAGTGATCCCTACATAACAAGTCGACTTTAAAAATAAGAAGTCAGAATGCCCTTTTCAGAGGACTGGATGTGTGAGTAGATAATGGAAATTTCTTTCAAATTACTGTTCTAGAAATTAAAACTGAAGGCAGAATGAAGTCATAGCAAAAGGCAGTTAGTGCAGATGAACACTTGAGATGAGGATTGGCTCCCGTCTCTGCCTCTGGTAAATTTGCAAGGAGAAAAAGAATTTCATTATTTTAAGTGGCATGATAATGGCTATATAAGTAATTTATGAACCTGAGGTATGCTCCCCTGGAACTGATTATCTGGACTGAAAGTACTGGGGTGTCTAGTCCCGAACGAGTGGAAGGCAAGTATTGTTAACAATGGCCTAAGTTCTGAACTTTTGTTTTCCTCTTGTACTGGTGTAGCACCAGTTGATTTTGGCAGATAGATAATCAGTTACTAGGTTGAGTGACAATAATCCTTTGTTCCTTGTTTTTTTAACTGCCATGATCTAAGTCTGGGTATGTGATGATAACCCAAGTTCAATGCTTTTTCATCTTTATTCCTTCTATGTATCGGAACCTAATTGTCTTCAGCAGTTGTAGGAAAACATTTATGTTTGGGCATTATGGGATTCTAAAAGTTTTAAAGACTAAAGTTTCCCACTTTTTCGAGTATAAAAATATTCTGATTACTGTCAGTTTTATCAATGTGATAACAGCGTTAAATGTCATTACTGCAAGTACAAAATCATGTCTTAGTATCTGCCAAAGAGACCAGATTAGAACTATTTTAGGGTAAACAAACCTTTTGCAGAAAGAATTCTCTTATCACATGCATCACCTTGTACCCTTTTTATTTTGTCAGCAGGGTGACTATGTTTTAACAGAAGCCAGGTATTTTAAATATGACTTGTTTGCCCTTTTACACTTGGACAAGATTTAGAAGTCTGTTGTGACTCTTAGTTTAAAAGACTGAGTATTATTTGACTATAGAGAAACCTCAGCTTTGGTTCTGTTGGTGGTGGAGCAGTGCTGTGCAGCAGGTCTGTTGCACGCTTTGAGGTCACGATTGGGAGAGTTAATCTTTACTTGAGAGAACTCAATTAGGTTTTACATGCAATGATACTGAATTGAGTAGTTTTGTACAACTATTCTGGTTGATACAACTGTGTGATCGTGTATCAGATATATGTCCTTGTATAGTTCTTGATACTTGCAGTTTTTGTGCGTCTCCTCTTAGTAACTTGAGGACTAAATTGTTACTGCAGTCTGGGGAAGTGATTTCCAATCTGTATCAGTTCTGCTGATGCTAAGCCTTAGTACGTGTGGAAGCTGTGGGCTGTTTTGTGATTTACCCTCATGCTGTGCTTCTCTCTGTTGCCTGAAATAATTATACATGAAGGTGTGATTACACGAGATGCTTGCATTGTCCCCAGCCTTTGCACAGCTGGCTGCACATCAGCAGAAAGATTTTTAAGGAGAGAAACTTACTGTTTCCTTCCGTGGCTGAAAAATACTCTTGTGTGAAAGATACTACTTTTATTTTGATTGGGTTAGAGGACAGCTATGTTAGAAATACTAAAAGAATTTTAAGTTTGGTACAGGCTGGTTTGGCAGATTCCAACAGTGCATACACACCCGATTCTAATTCAGAGGGTCTTGGAGGATGGTCCACGTGAGACTGGTGTGTCCGTGCACAGCTGCTTTCTTCTGTGCACTGTCTGGCCCAACCCAAGGAATTTTGCATTGGTTTTTTAAACTGTAAACACTGCTAGGGAAATTTCACAATTTAAAAACGTTTCGACTTAGATGTCTAAGGAAGCCATCAACAGTTGATGAAAGCCTCTATACTCATATTGAGGCATGTAGGAATGTTATCTGAGATGCAGAACATGTTTATGTGTTTGGATCTATTGAGCACAGATTGTTTTTGAAGCTGCCTCATGACTGTAAGCTATGTGTGGCAGGGGAAAGGAGAGGCGGGGGGTCACAAAAGATGGTGTGCCAATAATAACTTTAAATCGCTTTTTTGAGATGTGAAGAAAGGTATAGTTTGCTAATGCCACCTAGTCCTACCATACATTTCGGTTGGATTTCATTTCTCTGGAGGATGACATGCGTTCATACAACAATCTGAGCTTCCATGAGTAAAGTAAAATGTTGGATGCCATATAGATCTTAGGGAAGGTGTTAGACCATATTTCCAGGATCTAAAGAAGCCGGGATTCTGTATGTTCCTGTGGATAATTTTCCCTTTTTTTCTGTTCAGTCAGGTTGTCTGCAATGTGCAAAGATTAAATATATTTTTCTTGGTATGTAGCTGTATTTTTTTTAATGCATGATAGATGACATGAATTGTGTTTGTACAGTTCTAGCTTATTTGCTATACTTGATTTCCTCGCACTTTGCCATCAAATCCTGTTTGAAGAAAATCTGTTATGATTTAAGAAAATAAACAAAAGCCTCAGAGGTTGAGAAATGCATTTATAGGGACAAACACATTTAGCTAGAAGTCCTTGTGACATGCAAAACAAACAGTATCAACAAGGTTGTTCTTGTTTCTTCATCAGAAATTATGGAAAACTGGCAAATGTCCTATGTGAAAGAATGGCTATCCTGAAGGGTGAAAAAGTAACCAGAATGCTAAAAGCAGTATAAGCTTTTAATTACATATTTAATGTATATGCAATTAGTCATTTAAGTTTATATACTTCAGTACTGCTTAAAATTCTAAATTTTGAAAAAATCCTGGCCCAAACTTCCATAGTGCTTGTAACAGAGTATGGGGTGAGTATTCTGTGCAGGCTTTAGTGATAAAGCAGGCTGTAATGAGTCTTGGGAGGATGACACAGCAGGCCAAGGTGGATGTTTTTTTTTTCTGATGCGGTTTACAAGGGTTCTTTATCTTACTCCAGATGACTGTTACAACATGGCCTTTATGCTAGAATTAGTTACACATCTCTATTTGCAGTCTGCATAACACATAGTTCGGCTGAATCTGCCCATGTTGTTTCATCTCTATTACAAATTAATCTTTTTCAGGGAATTTAGTGGCTTTTTTTTTTCTTTCTTCTTATTGCCTAGAAGTCTGTTGCAGGAATCCTAGCAATTCAGGCCTATTGACTAAGATGAATAAACAATGAAAATGAGTCCTAAGATTGAAGAGTTTGAGTGTGAAAGGATGACCTTTTTTTTCCATCATATCAATATGAGTAAGCTCAAAGAACAATGTGTTAATCTGCATACTACAGGAGCTTAACTCACCTGAAATGAATCAATCTGAGAACCGCTTAATGTGTTGTGTTTTTCTTTTAAATGAGAAAACGTAAGGACTCAGAATTTGAAATAGCGTCTCTGAAGGTATATGTGGAGGCAGTGGTCAGCTGTGCAAGCAAACTGAAATCGGAATAAACAGGATCTTATCTATGAAAGAAACTTTCTTGCTTTAGCAATTGCAGAAACACATAGTTCACAAAAAAAATGGGTGGGTTTTTTGTGTCTGCTGTGTGTGAAAGGAAACATAATTAGCCACCTCATTTTCGTTAATTTGGATATTTTTGTCTCCAGTCTCCTAAGATTTGCATACGAAAGTGAGTAGCAGTCTTGCATTTGGGAACTATACGGCTAGATTACTAAGTACTGAGTTTCGAGGGATGGAAGAGTAAATTAGGTGACTCTGCAATGTCTTCTGAAGTAGGTGATGATTGGAAAACATTACATTGAATATTCTATCCTAAATTAAATGTACATTTACATAAATCTTAGACCGTATGTTGCCTTTAAGCCATGTTTGTGCAGATAGAGCACAAAGCTTTTCAAAGCTCCTGAGGAGAACATTTCTGGAGGTGCTGCAGGTGATTTTCTTTGGCAGGAGTCTATCCTAGTGGCTGAAAAATCTCATCCTTTCATTTGTACAGATTAATGGTGCAAACTGAGGTCAATCCTTTATATTAGTCCAAAAGAAAAATACACTTTCTTTTCAATTCTGTCCAGACTTGTGAGCAGGGCTGTGCTGATAAGTACCTTCAAAGCTTAACACCTCAACAGAATGTAACAGAATTTTATCAACGAGCAGTAGCCCAGAGTTCTCTACTAGAATAGATCAACCCTGTTGTAATGAAAGCAGCTGATTTAAACTGATTTGTTCAGTGTAGGAATCATGCTATGTAGAATATCAAATGCACCTGTCTTGAGTAATGAATTCTTAAAACAGAAAAATAAGCAGATGGCTCAACAGTCTTTTTTCTAGTATAGCCTCCAGGCTTCCAGGAGGCAGTGGCTTAGGACCTGCATGGGCCGTTATTTCCATGTGAACTAGAAGATGATGAAAGAACTCCTTTTGATTAAGATACTACAGTGAAACTAGGGAAATTTCTGTTCATCTTTCATTATTTAATGTCTTTGTACTGTTTCTCTTCTTCTTCTAGAAGTTGCAGCGATGGGGATGGTAGTATGGGAAATGCAACATCTTCCCTCTACTTTTCCTAGTCTTTAGCTGTCAAATGGCAGAGACCAACTTGCTACTTGTAGAGTGCCTTTCTTAAGTGTCGATGGAGTCCCAAACAGTGATAGACGTGTTTTGAAATAAAACAGGTTCTAGCAGGAAACTGCACAAGTCCTAAATAGTGGGTGAGCCAGGATTCTGTTTTCAAAACTGGCATTCAAGATAACTGAAGATCAAGCTTCAAGTCCTTCAATTAAAAGGATGCTTTCAGACTTGAAAATGAAGGGATTAGTTACCCTGTAAATGATGCAGTGTTAATTAAGAGCAGAATAGTATGGGAGAATGTAATAATGGGACACAGTTTTCTTATATCCACATTTTTCCTGATCTGTTACAGAGATTTTTACTGGCTGTTTGTTACTAGTATAGCAAGCATTGAACCTTCCTATTCACCCATTGGGGGATTTTGTTGAAAGGCAAGCATGAAAGACTTCAATTTCTTTTTAGAATTTTTAAGTAAAGAAAGATGGATGTGTAGGGGATAACAATGGGAGATTTTCATATTTTCTAAGGCAAAACATGTTGAATTCATGCTAAAAATAATATTTATTTGAGAGGTTCATCTAAGACAGTGGAGCTCTGACTATGATTAAAGGCAGATTTGTGAAGATGCTTTGAGATCTGTGATTGTTTAGTTGATGAAACAGTCATAAGTGAACGCACTGGAAAGGTGGCAGTGAAGTAACTGGAACATGGGAAAGATTTGAGAAAAAATGAATCTTCCAGAAGAACTTGGGGGGGGAACCCCAAAACATAAAAAAACCCCAAACAAAACAAAAGAAAAAAAGACATGCTCACTCTAATGTGAATACTGGAGAGCTATATTTCACCCTTTCATTGAAATGAATCAAAAGCCTAACATTACAGTGTTCTATTTTAAGTTCTTTTCAGGACGAGTATGTGGATTAGTCTTTGTGTTTGCAGCCTTCATTTGGACTTCCCATTTGATTGCAAACCATTTAAATTGAACTAATGTTGTAGTGCTAAGTTTTAAAGCAACCTGATATTAAATTGGATTTCTTGTGCCAAGATGCCTGCTTCTGAATTCTGGTAGCATCCTCCTTATTAAACTTTGGTATCATTAATGTTTCTGCAGATGTTTTTGCTATTATATGATGTATTTGCACTGTTTAGAATCATAGAATCGTCTAGGTTGGAAGGGACCTTAAAGATCATCTAGTCCAACCATCAACCTAACGCTGACAAATAAAAAAAAATAAAATAAAATAAAAAAAAGTCACTAAGCCATATTCTTGAGGACCAT
>VXAK01018559.1:166092-200859 GCA_013399435.1 Arenaria interpres
TATTAATGCTGTCATCGGTTTCTGTACCACATAATTATGCCAAAGGGTTGTTTCATTTGGAGAGTTCAAACGCCTTGATGAGGCATACAGTAAATAGAAAATACAGGGAATAAATGTCACGCATCTCAAAAGCTTCAAAAGGTACAATATTGCTTTAGTTCATTTGAATTTATGTGTTGCATTAAAAATATTTCCTGGAGCCTAAATTTGAAGAAATAAAAGAAGTTTTCTGGTAGTAGTTACAAAGTACGTTTACTTCCAGTGTTATGTAAAAAATTGATGAAAGCGACTCTACTCTCATCTGCACCGCTATATTTACACTGACCGTAGAAAAGCATAGTTTTGTTTTCTCAATTGAGCCTTAGGTTCCTTTGTTCTTTTGAATTCTGAGCTTTACTGTCATCAATGGACACATTGCTTTGCTTTGTGAAGACTTCTTTACTGCAATGTCCTTGTTTTTTCTGGTTTGCCTTCAGTCTCTTTTGCTACTTGTTTTTCTTGTTGTTCATAGAACCAGTTGTACAAAGATGTTTTCTGCTCCATGGTTTTTCTGATTCTTTGCACATCAGGATCCTGATTTATGGCTGAAGTTCCTTGCAAGGCAGATGTTAATGCTAATAGTAAATGCAAACCCCAAAAAATTTACGAAGTGCCAAAACATTTTAAAATCACTTCCCAAACTTCTGGTATCTTCGTATTGTCATCCTAATGATTATTCTTAGCTGTGCATTGACATGAAAACTGTGTGTAAGATGATGTACAGCGCGTTTGTGTCTCAGGACAAAAAAAAACTTGAATTTTGAAAACCCCTTCTATTCAGGCGAATGGTAATAGGTCAGTCCCAAAGATTTATTTAGTTTTAGTGAAAATTCTGAAGGCGAGTGACTCCTAACATAACAGAAGTTTAATGGGTGATAAAAGTTCTTTTGTAGTTATGGCATTATTTGGAATTGTGTAGTTTGTTCTCAAACAGCAAGATAGATGTTACAATTACGGTAAAAATGTGTGCAGAGGTTAAGGGGAGACTTTTCCCTTAACTTATTTCAGCTTTCCAGCGTGACTTGAAAATTGCTGTCTTGAAGCCAGTTATCTAAATCAATAATGTGCAAGATTGCTTTAGCCAGGGTGGTTTCCTTTATTATTTTATTTTTAGAGGTAGAAGGTCTATTGGAAGTTGAAGGACTCAAAAACCATCAAGGGTCTTTCTAAGTTTGGTTATGATTTCAAATGTTCCTCTCTCCTGTGTATAATGCCTCAGTGAGCAAGTAATGATGGATGCCACTTAATGTCTCTGCAGAATGTGACTAAAATAGAAAGATCTTTCACATTCAGAAAGTAGAAATTATACAAGATGGATATTTCATGTGCTTCAGAAATAATGTATGCCCTTCTTGCTAGGAAGTATAAATTGAATGGAAAAATATGCATGTGGGTTTTTTCAGTGTGAATTTCTTCAGAGAACATTATTTTTCTGTCTCTGGTGCATCTTTTCAAACTGGTTTGTACCTTATTCAGCGTCTTCAGTGCCATATAGGAAATAAGTCCTTTTTCATTCTGAAAGCAGATACTCAGTGTCAGAGGGTATCGGGTCAGCATCAGGGTGAATCATCAACTTCTCTTTGGCCTGTCTGTTTTCTATTTGAGTATTCATCTAGATATATTGGAAATTTTAAAAAAACAAACAAACAAAACCCCCAAACAAATAAACAAACAAAAAAACCCAACCTAGCTTTGGCATAAAAATCTTTTGTTCATGTTGAATCAGCCATGAACATAAAATGGAAAATATTTCATATTGGCTGCTCCGTAGGATTATTTTCTCATTAAGAACCCAAGTNAACCTAACGCTGACAAATAAAAAAAAATAAAATAAAATAAAAAAAAGTCACTAAGCCATATTCTTGAGGACCATGTCAACCCGTCGACTCATTTATTATGAGTCTGTTACCTTGCATCCATGTTACTAGGTTGTACTTTCAGGACTTGGGAACTGCCAAGAGAATTGATTCTGTACACATGAGGTTTGTGAGTGTTGGACAGTAATGTTCAGTTTCAGTTGTAGGATCTTACCTTTCTGCCCNGCTTTGGCATAAAAATCTTTTGTTCATGTTGAATCAGCCATGAACATAAAATGGAAAATATTTCATATTGGCTGCTCCGTAGGATTATTTTCTCATTAAGAACCCAAGTATCAGTGATATGGCTTGAAATTGAAATTAATTAGTTTCTTTAGAAGGCATTTATTAATTCTTACTAGTATAAATACTTAGGGAACATGATCCAATGAAACAGAAAATCTGATGATCAGTGAAACTATACAATAATGACTTCATGTTATTATTATGAAGTCGTCGTACACTTCACAGTTCTTTAGAACAGTGATTAATTAGATAATTTTGACTCTCATCAAAGCATTTACAAGTATTAGCAAGTATGTGGTTCTTATTTTTCATATCTAGATCTCAGAAGTATTTTATCTATGACTTGCCTAATTTTACACAGTGCTGTAGGGTTTTGGGGTTTTTTTGATGCTACCAAAGCCTGTGTCTCTGCTGAAGTTGCTTCTTGTGCTCTGCTACGATAGCTCTGGCATTCAGGAGAAATGTATTTTAAAAAGGAAAAATATAAATGAATTACAGAGTAGTCATTGTCAGGTTGCAGCAAGGTCAGACTGCTTCGTAAGGGATGGGGGCTTTGCCAGCCAAGGCAGGTGGGACAGGACTGGGGATAGTGGCCATGTTCAACCAGAAGTCCAGATCGCTAGGGAAGTTTGTGGTGATAAGGTAGATCCAAGCTAGAAAGTTGATTGGTATGTTGGGATCAGGCCCCGTGATGATCACAAGAGTCAGACACAGCCCAGTCATTACCGGACAGTTCCATGGTGATAAGGTTGAGTCAAGTTCCAGCTAGGAAATCAGTCCACAGCTCTGGTCCAGATCGGTGGTTTCATGGCCAGGCACAGGTATGGCAGTGGCAGAGCTGGAGACGAGCATCACTGTGACAGCTCAGGTGGGGACGAGCTGAAATGGAGCCCCTAGGCCCATCTGCAGGGGGTGTGGAGGCCCCAGGTGAGGCTGTTAGTACACTCGTGGCCCAGATAACCATTCCTCATATCTGTGCATAATTTTGAAGATAAGATGCTTTTCCAAAAGAAAAAGGGAAAATAATATCCTGAGGAACAGAGAACTATTGACAGTCTTACATGAGACCTTTGTGTAAATGTAGTATGTCCAATACAAGTACTGGTTGAGGAGAGTTCTGCAGTACAAGCAGCCGCTGCCAGTGGGGGAATGCACTAGATGGCAGCAGTCAGTTACTGTGGCAGTGGTGACCACAGGTTTCCCCAAACAAGACTGGAGAGCCGCAATAGGTAACAGACACCATTGGAGAAGATTTTTCTTGTCCACTGACAGCCGGCCGTAAATACGATGAGTGTGAAAATCTAAGTCTCTGTTTCATCATGAAGTGGAAACAGGATTCTAGCTGCAGGACCTGCTTGCCTTTTCTAATGGATCTTCTATTCCTGACAGTAAAGGAGAACTTTTACAAATATACCTGATAAATATATTTGATATTAATGTGAAATGGATTTAATGCAACAGATGACTACTGAGGCCTTGTGAGAGTGCATTCCTGAAATGGGAGAAGAGCACAATTACTGCCGAGTGCTTTGGCCAAAAGCTTGATATCATTGTGACTACAGTAAAAGCTATTTTATCCATTGTCAAATCCAATTTTACAGTTATTAAATAAATTCCACTTATATATATGATATTTAATAACGTGCTTGATTTTTACAGGTTTGTGTCTTTTGTAGGGCACTTGTGGCAATTCCAAAAGAGTTTTTGGGGTGTTCTGTGTGACTTAGTGTGAGGAAAAGGACAGGAGTGATTTTACAGTATTGCTATGCTTGAGAAGTGTTGATTAGGGAGTCTTTAAACACAGCACAAAGATGTAAGTTTTGGTTGCAAATCTGAGTTACAATCAGCTTGTCTGCTTGTCTCTGGAAGGGTGAAATGCTTCTAAGATTAATTTATTCTTGTCAATATTTCTATGACATGGGAAGGGCTTGCATTGGTTTGGCAGGGTCTGCCTGCTGGTACTTAGGGAGTCGTGGGAGGGGCACTCATTCACAAATTTCTTTACTTGACAATATTTGACAGGCAAAAATGCAAGGAGTAAATAGTCAGGTACAGTTCGAGGAATCTGTGACACGTTGAAGGCTAAAGCTGTTGTAGTGGGCTAAATGGGAAGGGTCTGGTAGCAGGGGATGCTGCAGGGGTAACCTCTGTGGGAGAGACTTGATGGCTGCCCTGTGCCAATCGCAGTTGCTGCAGATATTTAAATTTGTGTGTGTGTGTATATATATACACACACATACGTATTATTAAGATGCACATCAATCAACTCCTTTTCTTTCTTTGTTTGCTTTCTTCAATAAAAGCATGTTGGTTTTCTCCTCTAGCAAAGTGAGATCAAGTTACATCCGAAGAGAATAGGGCATTATTTTGTTTACCTACTCAATGTTGTGTTTGAATGTCTACTCTCTTCTGGGAGGAAAAACAGCTTGCAGTCATACGCTTCAATCAATAAACCCCTGTTAATTTAGCGAGGAACATGGTGCGTTAGCAATATTTATTGAGTTTATCAAAAGAGTACAGCACTTCAGTAAATGAATGTACTAGAATTCATAATGCTTTTACAGTTTTGAGAAAGTGTAGTGATATGAGTGTGCTTGTATGTCTTCATCATTTGCTGTTCATCTGTGTTAAGTCACCAATAGGAGGTTTCAACGTTTCAGGAAAAAATCTGATTGGCACTTACTATAGAGAAACACTAGAGAAGGAAGTCTGTTCTCATATAAATATACACATTATTATATATGGGTTGACTTCCCATTTATTTTTCAGAAGCAAAGCTCGTTTTAGCGGTTTCTCAAGTATTATAAAAGAGTATGAATGCTGTGTAAGTTTGTTATTACAGAGGTGCTCTCATTACTACAGATAGTTCTATTTTGCTACCATAAAAATGTTGTGACACTTACAAAATTATTTATTTCAATGACAGCAATAGTAAGAACTGATGCCTTTGAGGTCTGAACACCAACTTTGAAATACAAAGTCTTTCTGGAGCTTCAGATTTAAGTCCCAGGAGGGATGATTCAAACCTCTATCTCTTGGCTGCTAAATTAAGGGAGGTTTCAGTTTATTGTGGCAGATGTGTTGGCTGAGACCTTGCAAAGTAAAGTGCCATCTGGTCTGTTTTGGACATGAGCATTCTTTGTCACAATGTGGAAGTATTCATTTTCCTTGCTCTTTCCAGTTACGGATAAATGGCTTTATCTTCTTATAATGCCTTTCCAATTTGTGTGCCTAGATTCCAGTAACATGGGCTTTATATGAATCCAGTGAATTTCTTCCACTAGTGAAAAGATCATACAGTGTGAGAAGGAGCTCTCCAAACATCGCAGGATTGCAAAATAGTTGTTCTACTGCCCGGCAACTTCCATTCTTAAAAAGCTTACTTTGTGCCCGAAGCGTGCAAGATGAGTTACAGTAGTGCTCAATAACGGATCAACTTAGCGTGGTGTTTTCTTCCCCTAAATACTTTTGGGGCAATAAATCAGAGATCCTGTAATTCTAGTGGTGAATGCTCGATGAAATCTTGTTTATTGTTGCAAAAGGAAAAACAGATGACGCCCTTTCTTCCTCTGTGTGACTTGTCACATGGACCCTCTAGATATTAATTTTATGGAAGTCTTAGTATGCCTGAGCTTTTGTTTTATAAAGATGCTAACATCTTGATAGTGCAGAATGTTACCATTAAACTAGATTTTTAATGACTAGAATTATAACCAAAAGTAAAGTTTTAATAAGAAACTCTAGTGCTCTTTCAAGAAAATAATGACTTAATGTTCTGAATGTCTAGGTGTGTTTCCAATGTTATCTTCAGAACACTAATTTTCAGGGCTGTTCCAATTATCTGGTATCAATAGTACTGAATGTTTGATATATGCATAGTAAAATACAGTAGCTAGTATTTTGGTATTGTATGAGAAGTTTTTCTTGAGATCTCAGGTTAGTTAACTACATATGCTTATTTAACAACTGGTCTTATGCTATTTCAATATATGACGGGATACTTTTGGCAGAGATTAAGATGGAAAGTTAATGCAAATCATTAATAACAAAAGGTGGAATTAGGAGAGGCTATGGATTGTCCCAGGCTAGGCAACATTATAATTAAACAAAGAGAAGAAACCTAGTTTAATATATATAAAAATTTACCAGTATACTGCTGTAGCTTCGGATATAGGAGATCTCTAGTGGTATAGAATTAATTTTTTATGGTACTGCATGTACGGCTGGTACCTCTCTTTTTCCAAATATGTGTGTATGTGTTTAGATACCTATCTAATATATGTAAAATGATTAAGTGTATGGTAACTGTCATAGGATATAGATCCATGTATATTATGTCTAAAGCAAAGTATTAATGGTCCCCAGTTTCTTATTTTCTCTGTACAGAAAGTAGATGATGACTGAGACACTGGGTATTTTTTGTGTGTGATCGCTTCATTGGAAGTGGAGAATAGAGAGAGAAGGTTGAAATTATCATCTGAAAGACGCGTGTAAGTTTTGTCTTTGAGTTACACAGGAAATAATTTTGTTTCCAAAATATAGGTCCAAGGAAAGCATAAGATAGATGAATTCTGCAGGAGATGTTAAAAGCAAGAGAAATCATTGGGAATAAAACAATTGTCTCATTTACTAAAAATATAAATGAGCAGGGGGTCTTTTATTTTGAAATTACAAACAGCTGTTAGTAATCTTATAAAAATTATTACAGCTAAGACTAGTCAGTACAGTAATAATGAATTTCATTCCTTAGTAAAAGGGAATGCTCCTACGGAATTAAATAATTTAAAAATTCTTAATATACCTATAACTTGGAACAATCCTATCTATCATGTATCTTGCTCATCCAGACTAAGAGCCTGTTGGATTTACAGTCACAATTTATAGTGTGGGGACTCTGACCTGTGACGATAGCAGCATACAATATTTTCTGGTTATTTCTGTACTTGTTGCTGGCATGCTTTCTTTTTTCCAGAATTACACAGCTCTGGTCTGCTGTTTCAAAAGGTAACAGACTAACGTGTGTATTTGTGGCAGCTTTAGATTGCCAGTATTTTGGAATTTTGGTGCGAGTTCTACACCATTTAAGCTGTTGCTCTTTTTCTGAAACAACAATTAAAAATTGTTGAATAGAATTAGAAAAAAGCAACATGTTGCTTGTAGATCAAAACACTGTAATTTAATTATATTTACCAATAATTAAATGACAAAGTCTTTTTTTAATAGTCTTTCAGTTTGTATTGCTCCTCTACCTCAAACATACTGTTAGAAAAGATCATGTACCCTCAGCCAGAGAAGAAATCATTGTGCAAATATGGCTGTAAATGTTGAAGACTACATTAGGGAAAAACAACCAAAAAAAACCCCAAAACAAACAAAAAATCCCACAACCAAACCACCACAAACCAAAAAAAACCCAAACAAAACCCCCAAACCTGCAAGAGGCTTTAAGTCTTATGCCTATACACTGAGTCCTGATGCATCAGAGGCTCCACACTGACAGCTGGCTGTAAAGGACCCTTCAAACTATGGCCTGAGGCTGTTCAAAAATATCACTGGTTACTGTTCTTATCAAAATTGACTTTGGTTTGTTCTTCGCTGGGGCTTCTAATCACCGATCGGCTAACTTGCTTTCAGATGGCCAACTTCTTGCAGTTCAGGACAAGGGTGACTTGACACTATGGATGAACATGGTGGACTATATTGTAAGCTTACTGATCTTCCTCCTGCAGAAATGTAGAATAAGGGATTGGTTGCACTCGGGGCAGGGGCAGAGTGGAACTCCTTAAACATTGTGTGCAAGACACAGTAAATTGAGAATTGAGGCTTTATTTATATGTCCTCCATCCACTAACCCACTGGTTTTATGCGTACTGATTATTGGCAGAAGCACAGATTAATGGCTCATTTTCTTTGTAACAGAGGTTACTGCAGTTCTGTTACGAGTTTTTGTGTTGTTGCTGCAGCTAGAAGCTGCAACATAAAAATAAATTGCTGGAGGCATGCAATTATGCAGAGCTATTTCTTTCTCATACTCAGAAAATCGTAGAATCATAGAACGGTTAGAGTTGGAAGGGACCTTAGAGGTAATCGAATTCCACAGCTCCCTGCCATGGGCAGGAAGACTTCCCACAAGACTAGGTTGCTCAAAAAAAAGAGGAAAATTATAATAGTTAAGGTAGCTAAATGTATGTTGCTACAGAAATTTGTAGCGTAATAAAATATGTTCTGGGCTGCTTCCTGAGGTTTGAAATATGAAAATGGAAGAATTTGTCATTGGGGGCGTTATTATATATGAACTATATTTTATAATAAAAGAAATTTGCTGCTGCATTTTACATGGATACTACTGCATTTTTATAAAATGCAAATAATAAATTAGCTACTGCATTTTACATGAATACTGCATCTTCACTGTATGTGAGGATGATGATTATCATGTGCATCTGTGCACAAAATGAATGCTTGCTGGAAGAGACTCTTAGAAAATTCCTGCAGAGTTTTGAATATAAAAGCAATATATGGGTCTTAGATTAGTATTACTTTTAGATACATGGCAGCAGATATTCTGTTTTGTGATCCCAGGCAATGTATTCTCGAGCATTCCCTTGTGTGTCTCAGCATTTACATTCCTAATGAGATTTTCCAGTTGCTCATAACTTTCCTAAACTTCCTCGGGCAGTGAGCCATTGAGAAAAGAAATGGCAGAATCTTCATGCATGTGCACGTAACTATGGTGAGAGCAGTATATTATGTAAATAGGTCTAGTGAGGTTGTTGATGCAATTTCTGCTGACACTAGAGAGATACATAATACATATTTGTTGTGCATTATTACTGAATCTATTTTGGTTGAGTACAGGTGTTTGAGCTGATTTTCATAAATAATCTCAAGTTAAGGTTAATAGATCTATTTTGCTAGTGCTGATATGTGAGAATATAGCCACGTTATCAGATATCCTATTAAAAAATCAAGGATTTGCATGTGTGGATTCCCCTGTGCAAAGTAGTTCTACATACAATTTATATATTGAAGTGTGTTTCTAATATAACACAGTCATGGCAGTCATCAGTAAACGTCTAGTAAAGGTGACTTCTATATAGGAAATTTATTTACGGTTTCCATCTATTTGATTTTAGATTTCAGAACGAGTCTTGCAATGCTGAAAAGTTGGGAGGAATTCTAAGGGCTGATGTGTTCCCCGTATTGCTTGGCTCACTTACTGCTCAAATTGATGTAAAATAATATTCACAGTATAGAGAGAGACAACAACTGCAACTCCTCAAGACAGTCATTAAAGATATGGAATCAAGCTTTAATGTGGCAAGTTGTAAGCTTGGCCTATGGTCTGCCAAATCTGGGGTGAGTCCACTAATGACCAAATTGCTGTCTCTAGTAGTAGGAAGCTCCATAGGAATGCAAACCTGTGTGGGTTTTTATTTTTAGTTGAAAAATCTGAAACAGTAGAGGTTTTAAACTTGAAAGATTAGGGGTAAGTAACCAAACTGTTCTCTTTCATGCTTCTTTTCTTATCGCTATGGTGATTATCAGGCAGGTTTTGGAAACTGTTACAAAAATGTGCTAAGTGCAGTTTCCTGGTTAGCCTGAGCTGTGTGTGGACTGTGGCCAAAAGGGGTTGTCAGTGCTATCTGTTTGCCGATTCCTTCCTGAAGTCGGGAGGATGGCTCTTGTAGCTCAGTGGCAAAGAGGAGCTGATTAGCTGAAGATTAAACAGAATGACCTTTTCCAGTGACAACCCTCATTTGGATTTAGTGTACATCAGTGCCCAGATTTTAAGAGACCTGTGGGGAAATTCACTGCAGATTGTGTGACTACGGCCAAGAATTTATTTCCCAAAGCTGTCTTTCTAAATGCCTTGTCATTCCATGGGAGGAGATGGGGTCTGCTCCCCCTTCGCTTCTCTGTGCAAGTTGTCTGACCTGCATCTTATTGCAGCTGTGTACCTGGCCTGGTATTTCTAAGCTTGAAAATTTTAAGAAGCAGATTTAGTTCTCTTCATTGAAACAGTGCCTTTGCTATGGAATATTGTGTTGCCACAAGTGAAGGAAAGAGGTGCAGTCATTTCACTAGAAACCCCTCAACTGCACAGTCTGGTTGCGCCGTTTAAATTTTAGAAATAACTAACTTTAAAGCTGTTAGCATGATTATGTAATACTGCATTAACAAATGTCAGCTGTAGTTATGATTGCTCAGTTGCAGTTCTAAATTCCTTCTGTCGGTTTGATTTGCTGATTGATTATCTTGTGGAGTTTACATTACAACAAAGAAATGAAAACTTAAACCTCCAACCCTTCAAGACTCTGAACAGGATAGCGAAACTAGCTTTGAGAAAGAAATCAAAGTTCCTCAGGCTGGTTCATGATAATATAATGAAGATAAAGCTTTTAAAAATAGATTTATGCAAATAATTTATGGTTAAAGGTCACTTTAGAAACTGATGCCCCTAGGTGGTGCTATTACTCAAATCCTGGTTTGCTAGGAAGGCATTTTCCTGATCAATTTTTCTTGGCTGAGATGATGCATGAGGCGCACAATGAAATTAATGTAAGCTGTATTGATTTAAATCAGAGCAAAATTAAGCATAGGAAACTAACATAGACGTAACATCGCTGATTGTGAGGTCTCCTTAACATATGAAAGGAGCGAACTGTACATTTATGAGGGCTTTGGAGTGGAGTGGTTTTTTGTAAATAAGCAATTTGTACCTTACCAGGATAGACGGCTGTAACGATCTGTCAGCCACATCTGTATATACACAGCATGATGGCTTTGCACCATTATTGTCCCTTAGATGAATAACTAAGGATTGTTTGCATTTATTTAATATACAGGTAAAGTTGATTTTTGATTAACAAACTGAGTTTTTCAAGAGGAATGTATAGTATTTTATCGATGCCATCATTTTAATTTTAGGTATGCATGAACATTGCAACATGGTTTTATCTCAAGGGAAGTGGCGAAACCAAGCCATAAGCCCTTATATTCTAATTGAAGTCTGAAATCTGATGACATGTGGTCCTGTTACATTTCCTTCATGGAAATCGGTATTTTACTAGATAATAAACTTTCTGTTTATTTTGCATCAATTATATAGAAATAATTATGATCAAATTCTTTTTCCCAAGCAGTGCTCTGAACACATTTTCAGTAATACATTTCTGGTGCAATAGATTTGCTTTTCATTTTTTGTTGCTTGAATAAGCAAAAGCAAAATGTGATACCAATGGAAGTGCAGTGACATAAATAGAATTAGAGAGACATTCTGACTAGATAGCACCAAAACAATAACGCTCAGCTATTTTCAGCCTTTTTTTAAATTGGAGTTTTCTACATGTAGAAACCCTTGGCATCTCTCTTGGGACCTTTGTAAATGGTCTTTTTCACACAGGTCAATTGCTGCCATTTAACATTGCTTAACAGTTGAAGGGATTGAATAGTATCTGTAAAGAAAACCGATTAAATACCTCTATATGTAATGCTAGGATCAATAAATTGACTTTAGCAATTACGTCTTAAGCAGTCCCAGTTCCTAAAAGCTATAGAATTTTTTATTGTAAATAAAATTTAGTTTCCAAACATAGATGCTGTGTGCTTAATTGTGTGTAAATAAAAGATAATTAAGAATACATGAGATAAACAGCCTTTAAATGAAGGTAAACATCCCAAGTGATTCTGAAAAGCTCCCAAATCAACTCCACTCATTTTCAAGTATAGTAAAGGTTGAATGTCATCTGCTTTGTAAAGTTTGTTTAGAATCATATTAAGATATGCTTCCTGGTCATTGGGGAGGGAGGAATATTTGGAAATCTAAAGATAGACCAGTCGCATGCAAAGACGACTAGTAATAGCTCCTCCTAATGCGCCCAAAGGTGTGAAGCAACACCATGCAAGGAGTTGTCATAAAATCTGCATCCTAACTGAAGCTGCAGCGGCAGCTGTGACTGGAGGGAGGACTGGCACAAGAGGGGGTGACACACCACCTGGCAGAAGTAACAGCTGTCTCTTACTGTGATGCCACCCACTTTCCTGTTCTGAGACTTCGACACCGCAGCCATGAGCCTCAACTGTCTCTCCACTGGCTCCCTTGTGGCCAGTTGTGTGTAGTCCCTCCATGACCCTTTTTGTCACTTTGAGAGTGCAAGGACTATTCCTTGGGCACTCTAAATATTTTTGTTATTTTTTTCTAATATATCTTCATATTCTTTTTTGATCAAACACTGGAGGAGCAGTACAGCTGAGTGTGAGTGAAATGCAGGTCTTTTCCTGTGGCTTTATTTGTGAGATAAAGGTTTTTATACTCCTGCTCTGTTACGCTGATCAAGTTTGTCATCAATAACAAGCTGCTGAGATGTTACTGAGGTTGTAATTTGACCTGTAAATCTTTATTAATTTTGATAGTGCATGAGAAGGGAGGAATTTGGCTTGGCTTTAGGAGTTTTCAGAACAGCTGGAAAACAGAAAGAAGTCTGACTGTGTACTGAACAAGCAGAACTACAAGTATTGAGAAGTGGTCATCATGGAACCTCACAGTCGCATGTGCAGAGAAACTATCTGAGTGATAAACACAGCTCTTTGAACTATTTCCTTATTTTAAAAGGATCATTAATTCTTGCTTCTCTGGAAATGAAGGCTAATATGCAAAAAGAAGGAAAATTAACTTTAAATCAACCAGCCCATATGGGTCACTAAACCTATGATACGCATATTAAGTATCTACTTGCACAAACTCCTCTTCAGCAAAGTTCTTGAGCCTTTTGGGTATTCGTCAAGTTATGTCAGAGGCTCTGATCAATGAAGAAGCTGTTAGCCTCAAAGCCACTTCCAGCAGGATGACTTTATAGGAATATCTATTAATTTTGTGTGGGTGGGATTTTGTGTATGTGTGTGTACATGCACATAAATTGACTTGTATCGATTCCTTAAATCTAGAGACTTAGCATTTTAAAGCAATTAGCTGAAACATGCTTCCAGGTTTTTGAGGTTTTTTTGCTTGAGCAGTTAAAAACTGGCACTTAATAGCCTGCCATTTTAAAGTATTGCTGCGTAAGCTTTGCAAGCTGAGTGTGCCAGGCACACTGCGCTAAGCTGTAGGCTATGCCCATAGAGAATACGTTCCGTGAATGTTGTCTTCCCTTCATAACAGAACCCTATGACTTTACTGCTGCGCAGTCCTGCGTGTCCAAGTCTAGCTAATAGAACTGTGGTGCTGAGAAAATGTTTTTTTCTCTTTGTGAATGAAACCCTGAGGGCAATTATGTTTTAGTGTTTATTATGACAGTGGGAGTAGGGAGGCAAATAAGGACAAATACGTTGTGCAAATGAAAATATTAATGATAATGATTTGCAGTCATGAATTCCAGGTAGCACTGTCCTTCACCAAAATGTGTAGTTTGATAAACTATAGAAAACCTGCAACAAGAGTGAGTTTAGACTTAGCACTGCCATTAGTTTCAGTATAATAGAATTAAACTGAAACTGGAGTGTATTTGTGTGCCTGGTTGCTTAAGACCATTTGGTACACTGATGCAAGTGGGCTGGGGTAAACTGGTATTAGTTGATGTAAATCCAAATTAATGTAATAACCTTCCTACTCTGGATGAGTCAACAGAATTAACAAATGGCATAATCTCATTTATTCTTCCATGGTTCATGCAAGTAGTTCATAAATAGCAAAATCAAATGGTATGTCATGACTGCCTCTGATAAAAGAAGGAAAGGATAAGCATGCTTTATTCTCATCTACAAATCTTCCTGTTTCAAGTATGTCTTCTGAGAAAAAAAAAACCAACCTTATAGTCTTATATGGCTATTTAAGACCCTGTTATGGATTGCTTACTCTTTGAAGAGAAATATTTAAGAAGGCGTTTACCTTGCTTTAGCCCCCAAATAGCAGAATAAATAGAAGGGAGACACATTTGAAAGCCAAGGGATCTCTTGACTCGTGATTTCCACTGGGAGTGAGAGAGAGGCTGGACCCTGCTCCATAGAGAGACCTGTGTACACAGCTACTACTTAGCTGCCTAAATCAATGATTTTTGTGTCTACTTTAAGACCTGGGCTTTATCAGAGTGAATTACATGTTGAGGTGATATTTCTCTTTTAAAATTTGCTTCCCACAAGGTATTTGCAAATATCATCACAAGAAGCTAGTTGTTTCTTAATGTCTTCAGTGGGGAACAAGTCCTTGTTTTGTTTGCTGTGACTTGTATTTGGTTGCTCAAGTTTCTGTGCTACCTAAAACCGACATTCCAGAGTGCCTTAGTTCTGGGCCAAGGAAATATATGGGAGACATTTGTGTTGAGGTGGCTTATCTTTCTGTCGCATTCCAGTGAGAAAGAACTGTTTTAAGCAGTGCTCCTGCTTGGTTGTTTCAGAGAAATGCTGTGATCAGAATGTGAAGGATAAATGTGTTTTCCTGTCTGAAATTCTGGTGGAAATGAGAATACACTGCTGAGCCGAGCTTCCTGGTGTGATGGAGAGCTTTGCTTCAGAAACAGCTGTTGAAGGTGACAGTGTATTTCTTCACCTTACTTCCACCTATTTAGAAGAAGGAACACGAAAGAAGTGGCAGGTATGGTGTCTTTCTCTACAAATTACTCCATGAGTTGCCTCTGCCTGCATTTTTGTTTAAAAAGTAGCTGTTGAATTAAGTCAGGAAGTGTCAGGCGAGAATTACGGATAACTATGGAAAGCAGTCAAAAATTCCGTATCTTTTTTTCTTCAAACTATTTCCAAGTTTATCTCCTATTTAAAAATAAGACTTTTTGTGTTTTTTGCAGTTTAATTAGATGCAGATTTCCCTTACAGATTATTCACAATATGAAAGTTTCATTTTTCTGTGTGTGTCCAACTCTTTCTGACCTTTTCTTTTTCCTCCTTTTTTTTGTTCTTATGGATATTATGCCAATTTAAAACCTTTAGGTGGCATTGTAATGGAGCATTTCCATTCATATCTGATATTTTTGAAACGTAATTCACATACATTCAAAATACAATTTTAACAGCACTGATTATGATGTAATCAGTAAAGATAATTATCTTTCAGATTAATCCCCCTCCATTTGCCTCCCAAATGTTACAGTTAATAACAAGAAAGGAAGATTGCTGTCTTCACCAGTAGAATTTTCAAGAGGTGTCAAACTCACACCTAACGGATGCTTTTGGTAGCAATGGGTAGTTAGGTCTCTTTGAGATTAATATTGCTGAACCCCCACTGAAAGGCAGATTTCCCCAGTGAGAATGTACCATTGCCACAGTGCAGAAGGCAAAGAGTGAACAGTGTTAATTTGTTAGCCTATTAATCAGGTCAAATTAGGCTTACACCATTGGGGTATATCTGATTCATGATGATGCTCTTGGAGTGCAGGAATCGCAGAATCACAGAATTGTAGGGGTTGGAAGGGACCCTCAGAGATCATCTAGTCCAACCCCCTGCCAAAGCAGGGTCACCCAGAGCAGGTTGCACGGGAATTACAAAGAAGTTAGAAGGCAGCCTGCCTTATGCTCTGGCGTGGAGCTGTGTCCTGGAAGACAGACTACTGGACAGTGATGTTGAGATGTGAATCAGATGCTTCCTGCATACAGAACTGAATCATCATTCTTCCTTGCTTGTAACACCTCTAGTTACCATTAGTACAGGTTATATACCATGTATTAAGAGAAATGCATGTGGACATGTATGGATAGAAGGTGTTCTGGAATGGTCAGTAACATCTCATCTGAAAGCTGTTGTTAGAAATGTATGCTGTTCAGTTCATGCTATTATTTTAATTTTAATGGAAATGCATCTTGCATTTTATATAGGCAAATCTTGTGAGTAAAACTATAGATTAAATGTTGTATACTTTATCTGCAACAAGAAAGGATAGTAGGGGACTCAGTGAAAATTACGTAAGCTCAAAAGAATAGAAATAGCCAAATGGTCAAATCCTCCTTACAGTGCTGTAACAGGTCTACAGCTGGTAGTACTACGTTGCAAATGTCTTCTGTGTTCTGGAATAGCTATGAAGACCAGCAGTTTCAGTGGTTTGGAATACCAGCTTAGTATAGGAAAAACAACAGGAGCTTGAAATGTTTTGCGCTTCAACTGGATTTAGAAAGTATGTTTAATTTTGGTCTTTCTCTAGATGAGTAACTGTAGTATATAGCTATAAATAAAGTAGCTATAAATTAAATTCTTATACTATAGTCTTGTACAAACAGGAAATAATTTTAAAGTCTCTTGAAAATACTGTGCTTATTCTAGAGAATGAGATGAGGGATGTCCAAAATGTGATCATACAGAAAATGACAAAGGTGTTTCCAAAGATTATTTTAATGCCTTAGTATCAGCTGACTCCTAAGATTACAGTAGTGGTTTTCATATTGCTAAAGGAGGGAGAATTGGAAAGCAAACCAGGGGAGCTGTGAAGCACAAACCAACTCACATCAGACAAGGGATATCTGTGATGAGAACTAGCCTAAGCAGGCTTTTTTGAACCTATTTGTATTGATTCCACTGTCTCTGGATAGGATCGCTAGAAAGACTGTAGAATAGGAAGGCTGAACAACTTAAATAGGAATATAGAAACTAGGGAAATTAAGGATGTATCACAGGAAGAACCTTTACAAACTATCGCTCTGCAACTTCAATGTACATTTGAAGTTTGCCAGCAAGTCCCTGGGAGGAGGAGTGAATTTTTTCGTCCTTGTGGATTCCTGACATAAAATACAATTGTCTTGGCTCCATGAGAGATGGATGAATTTTACCATCATTTTGTGCAGGTGGCTGTCAGAAGTCTTCAGATGTCAAAAAGTAATTTTTGTGTGACTTTCAAAGTCGCCTTTACAGGTGCCACATCTTCAACCCATCACAAGATTTACTGTCTCAACTCTCAAGGCTTCACTGAAAAACTTTCATTCACTTGTTTCAGGACTATATGAATCTTTACTGCAATTTACGTGTCTCCTCAGTTTCAGGCCTTATATGGTACGTTGATATTTATTTACTGATTACACCATTGATCTTTCCTTAAGGTGTATAAAAAAGAGCTCTATTTAAAAAAAAATAAATTAGCAGCTTCTCTCAAATGGACCTGAATTTGAAGATTACATGTGAAACTGCTCTACAGAGCAACATACATATGTGCCTTATTTCAGGTTTTCTTTACTTAGCTACAAAGGCAATATTGCAGCTTAAGAAGTGAATTGATAGATTTGAAGCATTTTTCACTGCTACTTCTGTATTAAAATTGGACCAGTCAAGCAGTCTTGCAGACCTTGTAACTACAGTAGGAGATTTGCCTGCCCTAAGATTGCTCCACGGGGCTTGCTGCTATTGCTTGAGCTTGCTCTAGACTGTGGTGAAGTTAACAAAAACATGTCATGCCCCGTTACATGTGCTTTTTGATATCAACCAGCACTGCAATCAAATATTATTGTCAAATTTCAGTATACTGAGCTTCTGTGTTTCCTGAAGCCACTTGTCAACATACTGAATTGTTTGATATGAAATGGAGCTTCATACATGCTGCTGGGTTCGAGGTATATATTGAGGCACATTTATAAATAAAGATACTTTTAGAAAGATTAAGAGAATTTCTGTGTTTCAAATTAGATCATATTTTTTTAAAAAGAGTTTTGTTTTGCTTGACCTTTGGAAAAAATAGTTTAAACCGCAGTTCCTAGTATAGTAAAATTGCTAACTTGAAGGAGCTCCTCATAATGCATATGTGAGGAGGAGAGAGCGGACAGGTCCCACACATGACCCAAAAAAAAAGTCCTTTCTAGGACTGGAGGGAATTGTACGTATTTAAATACACTCAGAAAGTCATTGAGTTGGTTGAAATGAAGTAAAGGACCAGCCTCCTGAAACACAGTGTGCAGGAGAAGAGTTGTTTAAACCTCTTCCTATGTTTCTCATCTGCCTGTCTATTTGCTTTGTGGTTTTTGCTTGTTGCTTCTGTTTTTATCTAGGAGTTTAAGTGTTTCAATCCTTGTAAATTAAAATCTGCCTTTTGGTCTTGTTTGAGGATCCTACTGCTCAGAGAATGTCTGGGCAATTGTCTTGCTCTTACTTGAATCCTGTTAAATTTAAATGGAACGCATCAGCTGGGAGCAAGGTACTTTTTACAGATTTCACGTGTTTACTTCTTAACAACTTGAATTCCAGAGCTTGTTAGGAGCCAACCATGTTATTAATAGAAGTTAACTAAATGATTTATAATAATGAATAACCATCTAGAACATTTTAAATAACAGTTAGCTTGTAACAGTCTGATTCATGTCAAGAACCAGGAAGGATGGCAAATTGAGAATTTGTACATGTCTGTTTCCCATGTCAGAAAATGACATACATAAAAATATGTGGCATCAGGGGCTATGGAATAGGTTAAAATTCCATAGTTTTGTCCATGGAATATTTTGATTTCTGTAAAAACCTTACAAATAAATTAGAAACAATTAGAAAAGGTGTTATCAAATTGATACGCAAACGTTTTTAATGTTCTTACCTTATTATCAGAAATAGTGTCAGCCATCCAAATCCTATCTTATTAGTAGTGGATTTATGAGTAATTGTTGCAGCTTGTTCAGGATTCAAAGATTTAGAAGAATGTCCTCAAAATGTTAGTTTGTCAGAACACATTTCGTGCTTGGGAATTTGGGAGGGCAAGTGTGGTTAGTCTGCACTAGACTTCTCTCACCATCATGGGAGGATGTGAGCAGCAGTTAGGGTTACCATTGATTTAATGTAAATTGGGAGTCCCAAGTCAGTACTTAAGTTCTCTTGTCAGCACAGGCTGTGTTGCTTTTTTCTTTTTTTCCTTTGAGATCTATGTAGCTCAAGACAAAGGTCTGTAATTAATCTTAGCACCTGCTGAAACTGACATTTTTGCTGGAAGTAATTTAGTGAGGAATTTTTTTCCCCTTATCTTGATGGCGGCTATTGATGGGTGTCAATTAACAATTGGATGGGGATTATCAAACTGCATTTTGTCATTATGTCCAGTGCATTGTCTGAAAAGGCCTAGAGCCAAAATTTAGTAAATGGATGGCTAAATCAATAAAAATAAATGAAATCTCTAGCCTTATGCTGAAATACTGGAAGTACAAAGGCAGGGGAGGGAATCCCATAAAAGAACCTTTCAGATGGCAAGTTTAAAGTATAGAAACTTTTCTTTAGTCAGTTAAAGCACTGATTTTTCCCAGAGCGCAGTCAAGGAACATAATTTTGGTTTAGATACTGGCTGGAAGAAGGTCTGTTCCTTTTCTTTTGAAATACTGCATTTTGCTTTTGTTCTAAGAACACAAAACAGATCTGTTCATCAAAGGCTTTGCTGATCATGTTTCTGTTACTGATGCTATGCTAAAATAAAAAAGAATCCAATTATCAAATAAAGCATTGTAGAACAAGTAATGATACTTGCACTATGCATTTATAATTTTATTAGCATTGTGGTCACAGTTATGTTCCCTTTTCCTGTTTTGTATTTTCTGTGGTTACTACTATTTTATAGAGGAATTATGGGGGGGAAAAAAAAAAATCTATTAGCTTGTCCTATCTGTCTTCCTGCCTTTTTATTTGATAAAATAAAAAAACTGCAGCTTGTGACTATTGCATTTCAGCCTTTTGTGGTGCACTTCCAAAAATAGTCTTTTCTGTAACCTCTGTTGGGTGGCTGAAGACAGCAAGCAGGTTACATGGCATTCCCTGCCACTGCCATTCTTTTCTCAAGGTGAGGCCAGCCCTTGCTCTCCTGTCCTCCCCTTGCATGTCAGGTATTAATTGTGGTAGAATCACTGAACCTGGGAGTAGAACCTCAAGAAACAAGGAATTTGCCTGCAGACATCTGTTGCTGCTACTTTTGATACAGTATTTTAAAATCACATTATTCTGGATTCTTAAAAATTGTATTGTATTGAGAGTAGATGCTAAAAACTGGTAGCTCAAAACACAGGTCATCTGAACGGAATCGGGTTTGTCTGTATCTATATATACACACACACACACATATATATATACATTAGTACTGTTTTTATGACCAGATCCAGCCTGGACATTTGACATAATTCTGAACTTCATTGTCAGGCAGGGCTGTGCCTTTGCTTTGCTGGTTGAGGGCAGTTATTGCAAGTAATATTCTGCTTTGTGTTAGAGCCCAGCCTCCTGCCAGGTGTGCCTGTAGTCTCTCATGTCTGTTTGTCTTCGTCAGACTACTAAGAAGTAGCAGCTGTATTGCAACGTTAAGCAATTCTCATTTTCTCTCTTGGCCAGCGTGACAGCTTCAAGTGACATGATGTTGCAATCATGTCTCAGGGTAGTTGGATTTTTTCATCCAAACATGAACATAGGTTATGTGCTTTCTTGGTACAACTGTTCTTTGTAGCTTTGTTGGGCTGCGCTTACCTTTCTGCTGTGGATGGGAAAATGCAGCAACCAAGAATCTTGCTAAATTACCATGAAATTGTTCTGTGTAAGGATGTCTGTTATATGCTTTGCTTAAGAGTATGGAAAGGCGTTTACTGACATGGAAATTCTTTAACTGGTATTCATTTATCCCATTGCACTTGAAAAATTTCTGAGGCTGCCTAGCCTGTGACCTTGTTGCTTGTATTTGTCACCACCTAATTGTTTTGTCATTCTTTCAGTTTGCTATACTGACAGCAGAGGCATATTAATAGCTTGATGTGGAGGAATTTTAGTCAAATACCTATTTTTGTATAAAGTTCTCCTTTTTTTTTTTTCCAACATAAAGCTTGTCTCCTCATCAAGAAAAGATGTCTTTGCTATCTTCTCCTTTTACTGAAGAACCCATGCTGGATTTGTTTCTTACATTAGGAAGCATTTGTGTGGTTTGAGCTTTGGCAGTAGGAGTCAATCCAATACCATCTCTGAGGGCCAATTTCTAGTTGCTCTCAGTTTCTTTTACAGAGATGGTGTTTTTATTAATTTGTTTTTCCATACTCAACTGTTGGGTTTTTTTAATCTTTCGGTTGATAGCTTTAGCCAGTAGATTTCTATGCAGTCTGACAGTTTTCAAAGCCTTTCCTCCTGTTTCTCTGCATTTCTCCCAAATACAGTCAGGTCATTGAGATAAGCTGTTGTAGCAATTTAACATAACCTGTAAGCTCTCATATGAGAGGAAAGATTGGTTCGATCTTCTTGTGAAGATGTCTTCACGTGGTTGCAATTGGAAGGGTCTTTTGCTCCTGAGCAAACAAAAAAAACCTAACTCATGCGGGTGATAGTGGGGCAGCCACAGTGTGTCTGTTATATGATAACACTATACATTCTTACATTCCTTTTTTCTTCCCTGCTGGTGCTATGATGAGCTCTGTAATTCAGTAAGAACGCCACTGCTTTCACTGATTCTGGAAACAACTTTCTAGTTGTTTTAGACTACTTTATCAGTCATAATTCCTTGGTCTTGCCTCACAGTATGGTTGAAGATTACTTTCCACGTGATAGGGTTTTAAAGCTTTTGATTTCTTTTGTCTGTAACACTCCATGTGCTATTGCAAGTGGAAGAGGGGGACACTGCTGAGTTCTTTGTCTCATTCCTGACTCAGAAGAAGGGGAGGATCAGAGTCAACCTCTTGTGCTGTATTGTTATAGCAAGGGTCTGCAGACAACTGGTAAACAGTAAATACATATACTGGTATAGAGTCCTGGTCTACAGTATTCTGTATATCCTCTTTTATTCTCGATTTTATTGAAATGAGAAAGATGAATGGGATATTAAAAAGAATTGCCACAGAAAGGAACTGCCTGAATTTTAATCAGGGTCAAATCATTAAACACAGCTGTGACAGATGAATGCAAAATTTAGTAAAGTATCTATTGTGAGACTGTAAATTAGATGTCTCAAATAATGGAGGGATTACTTGGCCATGTAATCAATCTGGGCTAAAGAGTTGCACATAAATTATTTTTGCAAACTGTTCCCTGAGATACAGCTGATGCATTATAATTATCAAAGAGATAAATGTTCTCTCCTTGCTGTTCATGGTAGAAAGAGGTTAAAAAACACTTGTTTGTGGCACTAACTACTAAAAGAGTTTGTTTTGCCTTGAAGGAGTTATTACTAGATTAGAAGCTGCACAGTTATGTAGACTTTTGAAGCAACTTTCCTACTTTTGTTTCTGTAGCAATTCAATGGTAGCAATTTCAAAAGAAATTATGGTCTGTGACCTGGGAGAAAAGTTTAATAAAGGAGGGAAAGAAGAAAAATATTTGAAGATTTATTTTTTTCAGAAGCCTTTTAATTAGGGCTAGTGTTTACTCAGCCTTCATAATGCAGGCAGACACACCAAACTTCTAAACTTCTGGAACTTGGCACTTTGTATGCCAGTAGCAATTTCCTGGAATGTTTTTGTAATTGAAATGTTATTACTCAGAATATACAACAAATAGCATGGTGCAGTGCTGGCCATAAGAGTAAACCATATTGGCAGAGTCTTAAAAAAGAAGTCAGTGCTAGGGAACATCCAGCACAGCATATGAAATAACTAGGGAATACAGAAGCGATAGCTACAGATAGACAAGTTGCACGGAGTGTCACTGTGTGGTTGGGGCTGGTGTGGTAAACGTGCTCTGTCCCACCCCCAGCACTAAGTGACTTGGCAGAGAGTGGGACTCACTGACAACATCTATAGCCAGCTACATGACTCACGGAGGCATTTACAATTAGATGAGAATATTTGATAAAAGCTGGGTATAAAACCTGCTACAGAAGCATCGTAAAGATGCCAAGCTGAATATAAGTCATATGTTAAACATGAACGATAAGGAAGCATGAAATTATCCTCTGTTTTATACTGGTGTTATGTGCAGAGAAAAATATGGATAGCTGCTGCTGCAGTTTAACATAAGCATGGCAGCAAATCTTGGAGAGTTTGGAATAAGAGGATTTGGGGGCCTGTGCAAATCAGCAGAGAACGGGGTATTGTGTGTGTTTCTAAATAAAGTACAGGATTAGAGTATTTCAGGAGAACAAAACTATTAGACACAGGAAATGAACACTAGGATAGGCAATCAGTCCTAATACTGTAAATCTTAATATTTTGGAAAGTGTAGTATGTGTTCTCATTTCCAGCCAGAGAGGAAAATAATGGGCAGAATTTAGATTATTGGCGTCTTATGATAGGTCATATGATGATTCATCTGGAAACAGACCTCAAAATGTCAGTCCTGTATCCTGATCAATTTCATTTCATAAGTATTTCCAATAGCCACTAAATACAAAAAGGAGACTTTCGCCTACATAAGCCCAGAAAAAAAGAAAATAGCGGTTAGAGAAAGTACTGAAAACCAGTTTATCTTGCTACTTTTTGTGTAACAGCAGAAGACTAAAGATAGTACCAGATGTGAAGCTGGCTAGGTGTGTAAAAATCCTTAGTCTAACTGTCTTTACCTGCTCTTGCTTTTTTTTTTTTTTGTCCCCCTCCTCCTTCCTGGAGAGTAATTTGGGTTTGTAAATAAAGTATTTCTGTAAACCTTTTCTTTTGATCATCATTATGTGTAAGAGATTGTTTTCAGGTCATTTTTAGAGAGTAGTGGTGTTTGTTGTTGGGGTGGGGGTTTTTATTTTGTTTTTTTAAAAAAAACAACAACCTAAAAAGCCAAAATAACATTTGTCCTCATAGGAAAATTGAATAAGTATTGTTTGGGAAATTTTCTGCTTTCTCATTTGGTGAAATTAAAGTATTTATACTGAATCAACATTTCATTCAATTTTGGGGGGGAAACTTAGAGGGATGGGGGGTTATTAAACAAAGGCCTCCTTAAAGGTATTATAGAAAAGTAAATATAAACAAAATTTTTCATTATTATCAACAGTAAAGGTTTTTTCCTCCCACTGTGAAGGCCGACTTTTGGCTATGAGAATTTATTTCCAGTTAATTCTGTGACTCTCTGACAGTTATGAGAAAAAATTATCAACTATTTGCCTTTAGGGAAGTCCAGGAAAATCAAACCGAGAGGGAGGAAACAGGGTCTACAGGCGCATACTTGATACAAAATGTAGCACTAATTTAATCACAGAACGTGTCATTCATATTTCACCTCTGTGCCATTTAGCAGCTCTATTGAAGTATGTTTGCTTAAAGCATTAGTGTACTTGCCACAAGGTAACTGCAACTAATGACCTGCTTTAGGAAGCATCTTGGAGTGCTTGGGGAGCAGCCTAATGGTAACCTCTACATGCAGAATTGGCAGAGGTGGGGCAGCAGGTACATGGGAGCAAAGACGCTGAATCCCAGTTAAGTAGGGCCGCTTCTGCATCTGATTTTGCTGTCCACACAGAAGATTAGGAGCTTCACAGTGGCTTTCTGTGGCAGAGCTAGGAGATGTGGCAGTGGTTAAGAAATGCCTGGATTAAAAAAAAAAGGCATGTGGCTAGGCTCTTGCAGTGCTGCTTCACCCTTTTGCACTTCTGTGTGTGTATCTACATATGTGATAGATTACAATCCAGGTGGAGAATAAGTCTCTAGATATGTCTAGGTGACCACAACAGAAGTCATTCTAGCTTTGCTCATTGCTACCTAATCATCTAGTTAGTACTGTACACAAATGTAACCATGATGTTCTTGCTTCGCACCGTAAAAATGTACCCACCAATATGTTCTCCGCATGCCTGTATCGCTGCATCCATAGCCCTCATGTGCAGTGCTGCTCAGGTCTTCTGCTGAATTTGCTGTAGTTTATATAAATGAGACATCAGTGTCATTTATGTCTTCTGGCATTAAGGCCTTTTATTCCTGTTATAAGAAGAGAAGTGTTTGGTTTTGGGGAATGCATTCCCATAAAATTAAAATGCACATGAGCAATAAAACCCCATGGGGTTCTACAATGTCATGAAAGGAAGATAGTTTTCCCTAAGAATGAAAACTGCCAAAGGACTGTTACAATACAATTGTCTTGATTTAGGTACATTTCTGCCATAACATGACTTTCTGTCTTTTGGTGTGTTCTGATAAGATCCCTCAGTCTTTTAATTTAATGCTGAAATTGCAGACATACAAAAATTTAATAACGTCAGTTATTAGTGGTATAACTCGCTATCTGTGTCCTCACCGGGACCTCTTGTCTGTCGCTTCAATAGGAAATGACCAGGTATTTTCTGGTGTTAATCTTGCTGTTGATGAGCCTTTTGTAATGCAATTAGTTGTATTTTGTAAACTATCTGTCAGAAACAGCAGGACTTAAAAATTTACCAAACTTCCATTGTTAGCCTTCAGTTTCCTCAAAATCTTCCAGATTAGAAATAAGGTTGAATTGTGTTTATTTTTTATATTCCTTCAGCCTCCTTGCTGATTTGAGAGGGTAGGAGGAGAGCATGCTTAAACTATTAGAAATAAAATATCGAAATTCAGGAAGTAATTCCAAACTGGTTGTTACTGCTCACAGGATAAAGTTGACTTACACATCTCAAGGAAAGGGTGTATGGAAAGTTATTGATTAAATATTTGGATATCTGAGAATAGATACTACTAGCCTGATATTCCATCACGTCTGTCATGTTTGTGTCATACTGTAGCTATTAATGTTATGGCCTTTCTGCTGATAGACTGGCTTGAGTCTCCCCCTTGTGAGGGCATTATCCCGTGGCAACGCACAGGACCAGCCCTGGGTTCTTCTGGTGAGTTGTTGACTGTGGCTTGATCTTTGTAAGAGGTGTTTCGCTGAAGCTACTGAAAATGTGTATCTGCAGAAACAAAGCTGGAATTTTAATTTGCTTTCTTTGCCTTTATAACTGTTTATATAGCTTTATAAGCGTTTTTATAACTTTAAAAACTCTGTCGTTTTTATTTATATTTAGGAAATGGGTGTCTGCTATGGTTGTCTATGCAGAGGTTAGCTCTATGAGTTCTGATCCCCTTTACATAGATTTCCAGTAATGCAAATGAAACAAATACTGCAGTGCAGTAAAGGCAGTAGTGACTTGCCATCTTAACCTTGGCAGAACTGATGGTCTCTCTGGTAGCAGATCAAACTGGTGGTCCGGTTGTAGCATTCACTCAGCTTCACTTTTAACATATGGAAATGGTTCTTTGATATTTGCAAAGCTTCAACAAGACGTAAAGCTTAAAAGATTTTCTGCTTTTAAACTCAATACAGCAGGAAGAGTTAAAATAATTTTTCCTGCAGTCATTCGGAAACTATCGTTCTTGAGCCATTGTACTGAACATTTCCTCTACCTGTTTCTTATGCTTGAATACTTTGCTTCATGCAAATACTTTGCTTTGTTTCTGACCAAAACATTGCCTGGGATTTTCACCTAAGCTTTATCTCCTGCACAGTGCTCTGTCCATGGACTGTATCTGGCCTTCCTTCAGGATCGATCCTCCTTCCCTGAACTCTGCCCTGGTCCTGGTCAACAAGTCTTCATTCCCCTCTAATAATGTATATCTTGACCCAGATGCTTTCCTCTCTGTCACTTACACTATTTTTCCTTTCTCTCATCCTCCCTCCTGTGCAGATATTTGATGGAGTAAGAGTTGCTGGAGGCTTTACCTTCAATTTCAAGTGATACTACTTTGCTTTGTGAAGGGGATTGTGGTCCTTTTGTTCAATATCTTTCTAATCTTTTTGGAGGCTGAAGTAGATGATTTCTTAAGTTGCACGTCTATCTCCTTTATCGACTCTCTTTATGTTCCATTACATGTGCCAATTATTATGTTGTTTCAGTCAGAGATTGTTGAAGTGCTACCCATATCAACTTGTCTTCTGTCATCCATCCTTGCTTACCATTCTTTTCCTAAGTTAAGTTAACCCTACAGCAGGACTCATAATTCACATTTGACGTCTGTGTGTGTTCAAGTTTGACCTTCTGAGTATGCTGTTCATGGATCTGACTCATTAGTTACATCCTTGTATCATTTCTTTCTCAGTCTTCTGAATTACATCTATTCTCAAACTGATGGTGTTGGGAAGATCGAAACATTCCTCTAGACCAAAAATGTTGTCTGTGTTGACACCTGATATTTTTACTGCTGGTAATTTGCTAAAGCTCATGAGAATGGGAATTCTCCTTAAATTTTATGGACTGAAAGTTTGAAGATGAAAGTATTTTGGGAGGTTTTTTACATATGTGGGTAAAATAATAAATGAAAAGGTAAAACAATTATGGGAAAATGTAATAAAACTTAGAAGCATTGAAGTTCGTCAGTTGCTTTCCCGTCAGGCAGTTTGGTGGACTTGGCAGTACTACGTTGACTGTTGGACCTGATGATTTTAAAGATCTTTTCCAAGCTAAACAATTCTATGATTCTATGATATTAAGGCAAATGCTTCTTTGCTAGTTTTCTTTAATCCCCCATTTTATTTAATGACTCAGATATAGCTGGAAATTTTATAAATAAATGAGAGGTCTCTGGAGAGTTATTGACAGATGGCATGTATGGAAGTTCTGTAAAAAATATTACTGGCAGTCTGTCTTCAGCAAAGACAGGTTGCAGTGTTCCTGTGCCAAGAATATAGAAACAAACTTTTTTTTAAATTGTAGCTCAGTGCGTTTCAGAGTAAGAGCTGTTAGGAGAGATTTGTGTAAATGCTTTCTATATAGTTCTGTAAAACATGCCTTACCAAGCAGAGTACAATCTGACTAATCAGTCATTCCCAATTTAGCAGTGTAATTTTGCCAAGACAAGTATGTTCTGGTGTTGCTGATTTTGTTTGCCATTTTCACAGTTGAAGTACAGCTGAACATCTGGTGACTTGTGTCCACATTACAGGTTCCTGCAACAGCTAATGACCAATGTCATAGCCCAGGGCAGACAGTTTCTGTCCAGCTCATAGTGGTGTAATTTTGTAGTAGTGATGCACTCCAGGAAACTGTTTGCCCTTAGTAGAAGTTTCTCCTGCGCAAAGCTTAGCAAAGCAAAATTTGGATAGTTCTTCCGTAGGGCTTAACTTTATCAACCAAAATCTGAAATATCTTTGACCTGATGCTCACCTGGGGCAGGGGGATGAGAATTGACAGAAGGAAGGACAAAAACTTCATTGAACATTTATATGGCTACCTTAGCTACGTTTTGAGGCTTTGCACAATTTGTGTATTCAGGTGTGCTTCTTTCAAGTATATGTATATTTCAAGAGAAATAAATGAAACTATTTTGATACAATTAAATAAAATCCTAGTGCAGTAGTTAGAGCCTACTTTTGGATTCAGAGCTGCATCACTGTTAAGCCTATAATACTCAAATGCAACAAAATGTGTCTGAATACATCTTGGAGTCAGACTTCCAAAAAATGGGTATTTTGGTTTGCCCATATTAAAATAGATTCCAGTTTTCTGCATATTCTAAATCTCTAAAGTGCCTTAATAGAGAAAATGTATATAGCAGGGCTTACATTAAACTTTTTAGACTGAGGACTGAATCTTCACTGCAGAGTTCTTGTGTACCATGGCTTTCCGTTTGGAAAAGAGGAGGAACAGATGTAGTGTGAGGGTAAATATATTCAAGGTTATGCTATGTTCAGTGACTGTTTAATGGGTGCATGAATTTTTAATCACCAGAATAGTAGACCCTCCTTAGAATATTACGGAATATTCTTGGTGAACCTTTAAATGAATGGTCCAAATTCAGCCCAGGTATCCTTATATAATCTGTATGTGTGCATATGTGTACCAAGTTCTCATTGATTTCTCCCTTGTGTGAGACAGAATTGTATGTCTTGTTTGTCAGAAATACAGGCACCCTGAGTGCCTAATGACCTTAATGTGTTCATTACCATGCTAATTTTCCCCAAGAAGGCTAACTTGAAAAACACATGCTATTGCCTTTGGTGTCATGATTTAAAACAGAGAAGTCTACTGATCAAGACACATATTGCTTACCTCTGACATTAAATTGCATGCCCATGCTGTAAGGAACTGAGAGAGAGAAAATCCCACTTTAGACAAGACATCTCGGTTCAGGGGCTGCTGAGCAGCATCAGCTCATCTTCTTGTTTAAGATGATTTATTTTCATGTCCTTTTCATGATTCGATTCTGGTGCTGCTTGATACATTATCTATCAGTAAAGTTGCATCTTCTGATTTTAATCTCATGATGTCAACTCGCCTTTGCGAACCTGTAGTAACAGCAATATCTAGAATCATATGTGTCAGCTTGAGAAACCTCTAGTGGTAGCCGAAGAACATGGAGTTAGTGATCTGGCTCTGTGTAGTTCACAAATAATATGCCTGAACAGAATTTCTGCTGGCTGGATTTATCTGTTTTGCAGCCTGAATAATAAGTGGAATAAAATCAAAATAGTGATGCCCCTAAACAGATGTTCTTGAGGATTTAAGACAGATCAATTTTCATTCTTTGGAAGAAATTAATGTCACAGAGTATTGAGGCCTGACATGTTTGTTTTTCTGATGCGCGGTAGTCATGTTATTCCTAAATTAAAATGGACCTGGTTACATGCAGTCAAATCACAAACCTACTTGCTCATCAGAGGCTGCTCCTTTTGATGTGTTCTTTCCCATTACGCTCCCTTCCTGCTCTCATGGGAATCTTCACTTCACTGCTGAGTGAACAGAAGAAATATTCACAAGCCAGAAATGCATCAGTAGATTGATCTGTAGCACTCAATAGCTGTCCAAAGCAGATTATCACTCAGCAGATGCGTTACAGTATTATTTACCGCAGCTTCAAGTCAGAAAAGAAAAGAAGCTTCCCTTATTCAATGTTTTAAAGTAAAAAATCATGTACTTTTTTTGTGGGAAATTAGTTTAGCTGTGTTCCCATCACTAGGTGAAAGCTTCCTGCCTAAGGGACCGTACTAAGGTAGGGAGAGGAGGAGGAAGGGGAAGAAACCTATGGACAGCAAGTCCGTTATGTAGGGACACCTGTCATGTTGTTACCTTCTTTTTATTGCAAACTTGTTTTCAAACTAAATAAACACTCTGCAGAAGAAAAACTGTTGTCCCTAAAGCAAGTACCCTACAATTCCATAACTGCCATTTCTAAAGCATTTGGGTACTAAAGGATTTTGAAATCAAATGTGTAATTTCAGTATGCGTTGAAAACATTAATAAATTACTTTGCTGGTTTCTAGCAAAATATACTTCTGTAGTGAAGCAGAGATTTCTGATAATATCCAGCTATAAATTACTGTCTTACAGTCCTTACACCCTACAAAATTGCAGTATCAAAATTTAATAGAGTTCTTATGCTGTGAAAATAGAGGAGTCTTCAAATTCAATCTAAGACTTGACTCTTCTATTAAAAGCTAATGGAAAGAAACAAGTCTTTCCTTTTATCTGGCTCTACATTCAGTGCTTTGAAATTTACGTATGAAACAATCATCTGAAATGTTTTAAAGTATCAGCAACTACAGTAGTGTTTTACATCTATCAAATCTTTGGTTGACATATTTAATCTCTTGTTATATAATGTAATCATTGTTAAATAAAAAAGAAGTAGAAAGACTTTGTGTATTCTGTGCTGATATGCTCTATTGTTTTCCAGCTGCTACATGCACTCCTTTGACTGTGAGTGAATGAAGTTTAACAGGGTGGTCTGTGTCTGCATGACACTGTACATCCACTGTGGTAAAAACGGCACAATTACTGCAGTGTTGAGATGTGCGTTCCACAGAAGATCTCACAAGGGCTTCATCACATTGTCTTCTACCAGTGATTAGTTTTATTTTTCACATGTATACAAATTCCATGTAGTGTTGAACATTAGCTGGCTTTATATTGCTTAAATTCATCATTCAAAATGTGATTTTGCACTTCTCACCCCTTAAAGCAAAAAAAAATGGCTGAATGAATGGGAACATTTCTGGCTAATTAATGAGTTTTCTGTGTCACCTAGCTGAAGAAAGGATATAAAAAGGGGATTAAATGTGCCTGTCTTCATCCATCATTACCAGATGTGTTTGTGCCAGTGTTTGTCACTTTGTCCTGATCTGCAGACTTGCCACTGGGAATAAAGAAATACGAGATTTGTCATACTGGGTTGTGGAGCTGTGCAAAAGAGCCAGTGCCAGCCACTCAAAGACAGAGGTAAAGGTTTTCAAAAGACTAGAAATGCAGGCACAGAGTGTATGCTAAAAACAGCAGAAAATGCTTCCAAATTCTGGAAGGCATGAACAGGCTTCAGGGTACCTCTGTGTAACAGAATGAGCAGTGACTCGTTCTGGATCAAGTTTGAAGGGTCTAGTGGAGGTAAGAATGAGGACGAAATTCTTAGGAAATTGGCACGTATGTTTTGGTGGAAGAGTGAGCAATTTTTCATATGCCAAATATGTTTTCCCAACTTCCCACAGGCAGAATTCAGATTGTTTAGGGAATCATTAGGAATGATTCATTGGGAAGAGTGTGTTGAAAATGTTGCATCCGTAAGAAATGCAGGAGCCAGACTTACTGAATGGAAGTCGTTCTCTTAACAATGAGTGACTTCGTCTTTTCCAGGGGCTTGGTTATTTTCCTTTTTATTTGGCTTTGCTGCTTTGTGGCACACATCAGCACTGAATTGGTACAACTGCCTGTTCAGAGACATTTTTTTTCAGTAGCATACCTGGTTAACTATAGTGTAAACCCCAAGACTAGTCCACTAGTCTCTTCTGAAATGCTCTCTCGTGGTAGGGTATGTGTTGTCTGATTTGGAAGGAAAGGAAGTCTTCACCTCAAGCGCTTCTCTCTTCTGGGCCTAAAACAGAGAGTAGGGCATTTGTTCAGATACCTTGAGTCTTTACATGGGCTATTGGGTTCCTAACTGCACCTTCTCATATTAAATGCTGAACTCTTCCTGTCCAGCATTGACCCCCATCCCTTATCTCTGGAGCACGGGGCACTATGCATCAAGAACACGCTCTTTTCGTAAGAAAATGAAGGCAAACAGCGCGGCTGTGCTGGGTAGCTTTTCCGTCCTGGTGACTTAAACTGTCAGATGAAAAAAATGGGACAGAAGTTAGAGGTGTGACTAAGGATACCCGCTAGTGTATCTTCACTTCCTTGTAAGTACGAATCTGCAAATATTTAAATTGGCCCCACAACAAGGAATGTTAAGGACTACCTAGATGTTACAGTGTGACTGAAACACAGTGCCAATGGGTAAGTGCGGTCGTTATTTCTGCGCTCTCTTATTGATCCAGCAGCAATGATTGTCATGGCAATGGGCATGTAGGTTATCATAATCAAAGCAATTATGTGCACATTTTAGCTAGGTATTTCTTATATAAACAGTGTTTCTGCAGTTTGTAACTCTTGGGAGGAGGCATTACTGACCCCTTGTGAATGAAACAGCAGTCTCAGTCATAACTATGTGCTCCAAATATGGTGTCGGATCTCTTCTTTATTAACTGTCCTTGTGCTATAGACAAATCAGTTATAATATTATAATCTTTCCTTTTGATATGCAGGCAAATATTCTTTTGTAAGGTGTTAGTACTGCTTTGAAGTGTATTGTCTAGCATGCTTTTTGAAGTAATGTTGAAATCAATAATGGTTACTTTTTCAGATGGAGGATTTTTCTTGAAACTTAAAACTTGAATTTATAGAAGTACACTTTCCTTGCACTAAATAGGCTGTTTTCCCCAATATGTTCTGTTTCCGAATCCTTAGCCTACTCAACTGTTTTACTGTTAAGAAGATAATAATATACATTAATAAGTAAAATGTAGGTTATTATGTTGTACTATGGCAGCAGTGGAGGAAAGACCGTAATTTTCCTGAAAATTACTGGTGACTGGCACTGATGAACGATAAGAGAAAGTATGTCAAGTTTAGTGGTTTTGATGTATTATTTAATTTAAATAATTTTATCCAAACAGGTAGGTAGTTTCCATTTTCTGACAAGAACAGCTAGTCTGTACAGTCACTCTTCCATTGATTTTTTTCCTTGGACACATCAATATGGCTTTGCTGAAACAAGCAAAACCTGCTCATTAGCTTCCTTGTTCTTTCCAATTCATCACTCAGGGGCAGCCTTGTCCTTTTATCGTTTAATAAATCTTAACATATTATCCTTAAGGCTCTGAGCACTCTAGGCTGCACTGTATCTACTAGCCTTGGATCTATTTATTGGGGCAAGCATAAGTACGTTGTAGTCAAGGACTGCAAACTTAGACATAGCTCCTCACCTGTCTGTAAGAATAGAGGACTACTGCTCTAATTTTGAAAACCACATTTTCTGTGGTATACCTTATTGGGGCTTTAAATTAGAATTTTGTGAAGTTCTGGGTTCTCTTACCTTAGGCACCAAATGATTTGTTTTTATCACAAAGTAGTAGTTGCCCAGAAGTATGTTTCAGAATATTCACCACCTATTGTAGTAGATGTTATTATTTTTCTACACATAAATATTTGAGGTATTGAATCTGAATTACAAATATGCATAATAACCGTTAACTTAATGAGTTTGTGCTCATTGTTGTTCCTTGATCTCCTTCCTCCCTAGAGCTCTGCAGTACTTAACTGTGGAGTTAAGAGCTTCAAGCAGTAATGAGGTGTTGAGATTGCTTCATGGAGGTGACAGGTGTGTTCTCCCTCTGTAATAGTAATTCACTACTGACATTGCAGGTTCAAGCTGTGATGCCCAAGATAAGAGGAGATGTTGAGTATTCTTGCCTCCTCAGGTCTTTGAAAGTCAATTTGGTAGTAGGAAAGCGTATGGAAAATGAAACCGAAACAAAAAACCAACCAAACATTCCTGTAAGCTAGATCAGAGGAAAAATCAGAAAGATTTAATGAAGTAAATGTAATGTATTTTAATAAATAATAAATATGTTGAAAGCAAGAAATAAATTATGACTAATGGAGGTGAGGGACTAAATGTAATTTTAAAACTCTTTCCAAATATATCATGGAGAAAAAGAGTGTTTTCACAAAATGAAGACAATGAATTTATATTCAAATAGCTTAAAAAACAGAGTCCCATCTCACAGGGGCATATAAATAGATACTTGATACTAATGTTTAAATGCTGAAATAAACTTACATCAAGCTTAACATTTGTGATTTAACTAAGGACAGTCACAAGAAGCATAGAATGACCTTTTACGTCCCAGAGCTGCAGTTTACGTGTTACGTTATTTGGAATATATAGATCCTATCCATAATAAATATCTCAGCCTCATTTTAAACCTTGGGAAGTGAAGTAGCACCATTAGACTTGGAGGAAGATAACTAAGTTCCCAATTCAGTGTCACAAATATGCAATTGCCTCCACATTTCTTTTCAATTATATGCATTTGCTGTTTTGCTTATATGTGGAAAAATAATGAACTAAATATTAAAATGAGAAACGCTAACATTTTAGATTGTAAGGTTAAGAAAAGTAAGGCTTCTTGTGGACACAGAAAGAATTAGTCATTTTAATAAATTCAGTCATCCTTTTTTACTTTCAAATAAAACCCCTTGAGTATAGCTTGCTACTCCTTTTAAAATTTGTATATTTAAATATGTATAAGCACAAAGGAGCTTATATTCAATTGTGATAAGGCATGGCACAGTGTCCAGATTTTGCTTGAAGGTTTCAGCTGACATTAGGGTGCTTATTAAACAGCATGAGATGTTCCTCTCTGATGCTGTGCAACCTGAAAGGAACCAGTTCTGTGCTGAATGGTATTTACAATGTATATACACAGTTCTTCATAATTTCTTTCCCCATGTCTTTGACTCAACTG
>VXAK01018560.1:0-48273 GCA_013399435.1 Arenaria interpres
GCTGGAGATGCTGGCCTAAATGGATTTTTATTTTGATTTAGCACAGCCATTCTTACATTTTTTTTTTATTCCTGCATGTTCATAACCCCCCTGGAACTCCACCTGTACATCCTCACTACTGATTTTAATCTATATAAGAAACAACTTGGAGTAACTCTCTGGAGCCTGGACAGGTAGAAACTCACATAGTGGCACACAGTTAAATCCCTGTTTCTTGACAGAAAAGATATCCCCACTGCAATGATGAGGGCAGATAGTGGATTTGTAGATTTAGGTTTTATTTTTAAGAATCTGATTTTTCCAACAACTACTGTTTCAGTTTCTGTGTTTTTCACCAGATGACAGACAACTCCACATTAAATCTACAGTTTTGTCGTTACAATGTGTCTCAGGGTTTGGCAGTCTGTGCAAATTTGTATAGTCAATGATAGTGCAAGATGTTACCATTTTTACCTTGCTTGCATTGTCTTTTGGTAGCCTGACATTCACTCTCTTCAAATACATGAGCTATGAACCTGTCTTGACACTGTGCTACTTCAGCTTATACCAGAGAAAATTAAGTTTGATACTTATAATGCACTTGAAAAGTGCTTTCATTTTTTATCATCTTCCTATGCGTTATCTTTTCATAAGTATTAGAGAACTCATGTTTTCCAAATGCCTATTAATTTTTTTTTGTGTGTCCTTTGCATTATTTGTAATCCGGTTTTGTTGTTCTCCAGCCATTCATAGTTGCAGAACTCAAGGACAGCCCCAAAGGAAAATATATATTTCTGATCTCACATTAGCCAAATTCTTACATGGGAAGTAGTGTAAATGAGAGGGGAGAAAAAATGTGCCAAAGTTTTCAGCCTGCCAGTCAATCTTTTATTTATTTCTGTAATATCATATGAGAATGGCATATGACGTATTTGAGTATGAAAGACTTCTGATCTCAGATTGAGGCATGTAATTCCATTATGTTTGCTGCTTCAGTAGTAATACTGTAATTACATGTAGTTGGCAATTTCACATCAATCAAAACTTCTGTTTTGTTTGTCTGTTTGTAGAAACACATGAATTTTGACAAGAAATGCCACTGGGAAAGAGTTTTCAATACTAGGCTGAATTTTTTGGTTGTATCTGTAAAAACAAATATTCCTGGAGGATGGTGGTTCTTCATCCCTCTTTTTCTTTTCTTCTCTTTGTTTTGTTGGTAGATTTTTGTTTATTTTGAGAAATAGGTCACTGAAATATTAAAAATATCCTTATTTTATCCCATCGTGAACTAGGATTGCTGGTATTCTTTTATGTTTCATGGGATATGAAAACTAATTCTTAGGGAAGCTACCAAATTCCAGTTACAGAATCGGCTATTGTTGTGCCAAGGTTCTGTAAAGAATGGCACGAGAAGCCTCAAAGTTAAATACATCAATGGATGCTTAATTATTGTTACATCTCACATTGGTTGGTTAAAAAGAGAAAAAGAAGGAAACATTCAACTAATTGTACTTGAGAGAATTCAGATAGAAATGCACTAATGAGCACTGATATTCCTCAATATTTTGAACAATCATGATTGTATTGTTCATGTCACTATTATATAAACCACAATCTTAAATAATTAACATTCACATTTACTCACTTTTTCCCTCAGTTCATCATGAGTGAACAAGAACGTAGAATTTTGCAAATTCAAAATGTTTTAGCACAAGAGAAATTCGCTCCATATATTATCGCAAGTTATTTTTTTTTGTTTGTCTTATAGTAGGGAATTAGGTGAAACCACCAAAGCACATTCCTAATAAATGTCTTTTGTGGTCTTTCCCTGCACTCCAGTGTGAAAAAAAGTCCAGTTGTTGTTTTTTTTGCTCCACCACACACATATTTCTCCTGATCATTCCTTATGTATGCTGATTAAAAGAGAACATGGCAGAACATGTGATCAAGAAGTAAACAGCAAATGATTAATTTAGAAAAATGTAGGTCTAACCTATTTAGTTATACCTGTAAAAACCATCTTTATCAATTTTAATTCTCAGTATTTGTATCACTGATATAATTTTAAAACAAAATAGCTGTAGTATTTTGAACACAAATGCACAAAGAATGTGGGAAACACCAGCTTGAATTGCAAAGTATTTGTTGCAAACACACATACCAGATTGGAGTCACAACCCAGTAATTATCATTTAAAAACACAGTTTTAAAAGGCAGGCATTGCTCTGAAAAGCATATATACTTCAACAGTTAATTTAGACCCCCAATTTATAAAGACACTTAAGCATTCCAACCTTGCAAAGTGATTTTAATCTGTTCAGCAAGAACTACTCAAGTGCTTAAAACTATTCATGTGTTTAACAATCCTGTTGAATTGGAACATACACTGTAAATTTGAAATACCAATAATTTGGTTAGTAATAGTTTAGAATTTGTAGAAGATCACTAGATGTTTTTAACCATAAAGCCAGGTATATAGTTTTTGCCATGTCAAGTAAAAAAATAACTGGATTTCAAAATTTATTTGTAACGTACTCTAACAGTATCAGAAAACGTGAATCATGTCCTCAGGATCCTTTAGGATCATGAAGTTATTTTGAGAAATTTCACAAGAAGATCAGAATGTAACTGATCCAGAAGGTAATTTGGGTGCTTCTCATTGGCTTCTGTTCGGTGTACACCTACATTTAGTGAGGGCAAAATTGAAAGGTGCTTGAATACTAATATTTGTAGAAATATTATCATGAAAGTCATCTTCTGGGAATGGTACCCATAAAGAGCTATGTCAGTAAAATGACAGAAAATAACAACATTTCATTCGCTCTTATGGTAGCCTTCACGAGGAAAAGATGAAGAGAAGATAAGATTAAGATAATTTTATCATATGTCCTGAAAAATAAGATAGTATTTTTATTTGAATTGTTTCTAGTTGTGGTGGAGGACCGATGAAAAATAGGAAAGACAGGAAATATACATGTAAAATTTTTCATCTGGCTAAAGTCCGGAGTTGCAAATATAAAAGATGTCTTAGAGAAATGCTAGGGAGACAGATCAAGGTGACTTTTGAAGTCCCCAAGAAATTGGGTGATTTGTGACAGGAGATTTAAAGCTGATGTGATTGATTTAAAAATAATTGGGATGGTAGATTTAAAACTGATGTGAGTGATTTGGAAATAATTAGGAGGATGGTCATAATCAAATGATCTATATGACTAGTGTGATCAGAAGACTGTAGCTATCAGCCTTAATTTTGCTTCTCCATCCATTCTGTATCAGGGTACAACCTATTCAAGTTTGAAGGATTTACATCCTTCTGATGGCTTCAAAGCACTGTCCAAATATAAATAAAGACTTATAATCAGCCACATTATATTATTTTTAAATGGTTTATTTTGTAGTCAGTTGCAGGACAAAGTCAGATTTTGCCTATGAACAGCAACAGCTACTGTTGCTTCAAATGGAAATTCCATTCTGATTAAAAAATCAGGCCCTTCACTCCTTACAGGAAAATCGTTAAAAATCTGCAATCATATTTTCACCCAAATACCTATGTTGAAAGGACTGTGATACAATATGATTCACAAACCAGCTTTTGAAAAGGTTCTTGTTGGCTTCAGCCTCCGTGGGGATTTTTGCAGTACACACAAATCCTTCTTTCCCACACCATGGCTAAAAAACTGACTTAAATTGACAATAACTTGCACTAATCTAAATTCTAATAACTTCAGCCTCTTGTGTTTTCTGATTCTATGTACTACCATAGCAACAAGTAATTCTTCCTTTATGAGGCAGAAAAATGATTTCACTCAAGCAGTAGTGTACATATAAGTGCCTGGCAGTAAGTACATTTGTGCAAATGACCACACACATTATCTCCCCAACAGGCATTGTTCATTACCAGCTGAACAGCAACACTGCAATTGATATTTTGCTTTTCCATCTTTCTGTAAATGATTTCTAAATGACAGCACTGTGCAGTGGCCTAGCTCTGCTGCTGACCACCCTCATCAGCCACAAGCCACAGTAGAGCAGTCCCAGGACTGAAGAAGATCATGGAGACCTTTTCTCCGCCTGCCAACAATGTGGTGGGGAGGTGCGTGTGTTGTACTGCAATGATGCCTGTTGTGTGTGATTACTCCCTGTTGCTCCACTACAGCTGTGTATACTAACATCACCAGAGAAACCATAGGAGTATAATGCATAGGAAAGTGCATAATACTGCAAAGTAATACAGCACTGCAATATGGCTCACAATTATCACAGAATCACAGAATGGTTAGAGTTGGAAGGGACCTTAAAGATCATCGAGTTCCAACCCCCCTGCCATGGGCAGGGACACCTCCCACAAGAGCAGGTTGCTCAAAGCCCCATCCAGCCTGGCCTTGAACACTTCCAGGGATGGGGCATCCACAACTTCACTGGGCAACCTGTTCCAGTGGCTCACCACCCTCATAGTAAAAAAATTTCTTCCTGATTTCTTCCTGATCTTCCTGAATCTCTTCTCGTCCAATTTAAAACCATTGCCCCTTGTCCTGTCATGACAGTGATTCACTTCCTGTATTAAATGCAATATTATTTCTGTCAGCGTCAATGAAACCAAGCAAATGTGCCTGTCGCAAAACATAGGAAATCATCACTGTGTCACTGTGTAGCGGTCAGAGAAATTTGGTTCCCTCAGACCCACTGTGTCTCATTCTGGCTGTGTTGTAATGCACAAGTGTGCTTAATTTAAGGCCATCTGACAAAACAAAGCAGTCACGGTAGTGTTAGGTTCTTTCTGCCAAGAAAAAGATTTTGTGCAACATAACTCAAAGCACTTGTATCTGCTTCAGTTTTGCTGAGATCCTTCCCCAATCTCTTCCATAGTAAGAGTGAATGGAGAAGGAGATAACTGACCTCCTTATACCAGCAAAGATTTCCAATGCAAAGGACTCCCCTCTCCACCTTCCAGAGAACAAGCATCCCTGTCAGACTGGGATCCTTCTCACTAGTTAAAGCTCTTGGAGACTGGGAGAGATAGAGATCATTGTTCACTGCTTAGTTACTTCAGCTGGCAATGGGCAATACAATTACACATGAAAAAAACATTTTTCACTCACTGTACTATGTAATAGTCATAGCGGTGAACAATTTGGGGACCGAACTGAATAACAAGAAATTTCTCTCCCTTCCAATTGTTTCAAATATTTGAAAGTATAAAGGTTTCAAAGATCTTCCTCTCGTGCACCAGGTCAGGTCTAAGGCTTTTTACCATGGCCAAGCCAGTTTCCTTGTGTGGCAAACTGCGAAGTATGAGCTTAAAGTTATTTCTTTAGTGATTGCCAAAAACATGTCTGAATTTCTTTTACATCCCAGGCCAAGGCCATCAAAACTGTCACATTGTAATGGAGAAAAAAGAAAATTATTTCTTCAAAATTGACCTTTTCTGTTAAGAAACACCAAAAGCATTTGCACTAGAATGTTTTCTCTAGTTCTGGTTTCCAGTGCTATATTTTTGTTTATAAAATATGATTTAAAAGTGTATGATAGTACTGCCTTTATATTAGCAGGTTTGAGTTTTAATTCTCTAGGCTTGTCAAGGGGGCTGACTTAGTTTTTAATTTCATATAGTTCTGTGTGAGTGAGTCTCATTAAATGGAATAGCTGTTCTGCATGCAAATCAGAGAAAACAGATCTGTTAGTTTTGGTGGACTGTTCTAGCTCAGTTTAAGTTCAATAAGCAAACATGCTTGTTAAACACTATTGTCTGTGCAAGGAGTGCAAATGTTCATTTTGCATGTCTTTTGCTGCATTTTTTTCTGAAATGTCACCAAATCTCATCCGTCATTTTGACCAAATTACAACATGCCTATCACTCTCTGCTTGTTTTTGCACAGGAATAATATAAGTAATTCCTGTGTGGTTTCTGTGAGCTAAAAACCTAAGCTCTTGAAATTACCCTCTTGGCAAGAGATGCAAGATCTCAGAAGATCTTTGCCAACCTTTCAGTAACATCAGGAAATATTACTGGCCAGAACAATTTTCCTTTTTTGTCTTTTCACAGTTTTGATATCCTTTAAAAATGAGATCTTATTCAACCAAACCTGCAGCATTATCATTGTAAATATGCAAATACAGGAGGGGTGGTCTTCCTGAGAATTTAGCCTGAAGGAGATTGTCAGTTGCAAGCACAGTGGAGTAGGTAAGTTTGACTCAATAAATCATTTCTATTCCAAAGCTAGACAGTTTGGGAGGACCTTTGCAGTCATCAGTGAAAAGGGATATCAGTCACCTAGCCTGATCAGAGGTAAGGCTTGCTGTTTGCTCAGTATGCCATCCTGTTCCTTGTGTGTACACTCCTGAGGTGAAAAGGTACAGCCATACATCTGCAGCTGCTGTGCGCTTGAATTTATCCCCTTTGAAGAATTTCTCAAAAGGGTCGTCTTCCTAAGGGTTTGATGCACACACAGCTTTACTTCATTTTATAGAACTGCTCTTACTTAGAGATCGTATCAAATTTAAAAGATGACAAATAAACAAGTAGAAGAAATTTGAAATGTCTTGAGATTGTTTTCCCTTGTGATATCATATTGCCTCTCCCACAATTACAGTGATCAAGTTGCTTCCACTCTGCAAGTGAAGGATGCGCTTTCTTTTACTATTGTTTAAATCATTTTGGGAAGCCTTTATAATTACAATACAAAATGACTGATCTGTGTCACAGCTCCTGAAAACTTGAGATTCGGTGGGACTTGCTTTGTTGTAATATTCGGGGTACTATTTCATGATCCTGCACTCAACAAACTGTCAGTCATTGTGAGCAATATATAATTATGTATTGCTTAAGAGAAAAAATGTTTTTTAACCTCAAGGTAACGCAAAATACTTAAATGTAATTGCTAGGGGGATGATACTTTAAGTAGAGATGTTGTCTCAGATGCAAACAGTTCAACTGTAAAATAAGTAAGAAATAATAATAAAAACAATGCAAAAGCAAAACTAAGTACCATGGTGCTGCCTGACAGAGATAAAAAAACATTGCATAATTAAAAATCCATAATTAATGAGAGTCTGTGTCATGTCATAATTCTGGTGTCTATACTTTAAATGTGATGACACATCTGATAGAAACTTTGGAGGGCTTAGCTGCGAATCATCCTTAAATATCACAAAAGAATATGTTTAATACCATTACAAGCAGAGTGTCATGAGGTGAACAAAAAGAAGCAGAGTGCATTTATCACTTTCCCCATAGGAACAAGAATAAGGTAGGAAGTTGACATTGCACCGCTTTTATATTATAGATGATACAACTCTTTCTGTCACTCTAGTGGTAGAAATGAGAGATGAATTATTCCAGCAAAACATGCGTGTGAAGTTGGGATGTGGTTATTGCATAGTTGCACGTTTCCTGCTCTGACATTGGCCCTGGCCCTGCCATAGGAGGCACTTTGTTATGAGCCAGAGCTGAAGAGGAGTTTCAAGAGACAGCAATGCCCAATATCACACCTCGCCTGTGGAAATGTTGCTGTCCACAGAAGTCTATTTAAGTCATAAAAGTTCAAAGAAGCCCTGAGGGTGTTAAAGAAAGGGGTTTAAGGATGTTTTCCTCAGAGTTGGAGCTGGCTATAGAAAGTGTAATTGTGCTTACATCACCTTCAACCTAAACAAAGTGTTGAAAAGCAATAAAAGAGTCCCCAGGTTTGATTTTGTAATATGAAGAGCCCTGTTAGGCAGAACACAACTTTTTGTGAGGCATTTCCAGTTGGTCATTTTGCGTACCATTTGTCTCAACTTTAATTGACTAAAGTACAGACATAAATCAGCTGAGGCTGGTTCCACAGCGTGTAGAGAGAGCAAAGCCCACTGTGAGGGTGCTGTCTATTTGAACAATGTAGATTTCTGCATTAGGATGAGATGAAGTGTGCTCTAGACACCACTGACTGTGTCTCAGTGCCGCAAAGTGGCCTTGGGTGACTTGATAAAATGCAGAGAACTGCAATCTAGACATCTTCATTCAGTAAGATGAATGACACTCTCGGCAACTGGTTATCATATAGGTGGAGGGAGAGGAGGACTGAAGTAATCTTTGATTTACTCCAAGACCTTTTTACAGTTGTATTGTGTCACTTTCTACAATAGCCCTATCCTTTCCCTCCCTATGGAAGGCTAATTTACCTCACTCTGGTTCACTGTAAGTGCAAGGTTCTGGCCCCTTGCTTTGCTCTTATTATGCTGTGTTTGTCTTTCAGCCTCTCATGCTCCCCTGGGCCATATTTTTGGCTTTTGAAGTTCTGTCCTCAGTCATTTTTCTGTTTATTGTTCACCCTCCCATAGCACAGACCTATTATGTCAGTGGAGTAAAAATCCATTTCTACAATAAGTTGACCCTCTAACATACAACCTGTTAAGAGTGACAGGTATGATTAGGTATGCAGAATAAACAGACACTTCCAGTCTCTGTCTTCCAGGAATAACAACATTAAAGTCTAGACAAATGTCTCACCTAGCAGTTAAGCTCTTTTCTCATTGTCTTTAAGCCACCACAAAAAGAAATGCTAACTTTGATGAATGTCCTAACTCACAGTTAGCAAGCCTAAATAAGAAATACTGAATCCTAAAGGATACACTCCTATAGAGGCAAAGTTAATATATCCAACTGATGTTGAGCTCTGCCAAAGAAGGCATCCTCATATTCAATTCAAGATGCCATTTAGGGAAAGAAACAAGGCAGCTTGTAAGGTGAGGACCATATCCCTGCTATCTAATATTTTGCTTTCCTCCATTCACGAGGAAAAGAGCAGATCTTGAAACATGCTGATATGAATACAGGAGTAAAAGTGTTGTTTGAACTTGGCCATTGATAAATTGGTTTTGTGAGGAGAATTACATGTTTGTGTCTACTGTATTGCTCAGAAAGATCAAAATACCTCAGTGTTTTGCCTGAAAAAGAAAAACAACTTTATTTTTTTTTAAATTAATTTTAACTTTTTCTATTTTATAAGGTTGTGTTTTATTTGTTTGTTTTGGTCTTATTGAAGCAGTCCATTAGGGAAAGCAAAACAACTATACGAGTTAATACCCAATCCCACAAAATCTGGAACTACATATGTGCTGACATTTTGTTGAATCTTATACTTGCTAGATTTCCTTGCTTTCCTATCTCTTACTTTCTTCTTCCCACTCCTGCCTCAGTGCTACTTCTACTTGAGTTATAGTGGCTGAGGGATATAACCTTACAAGAAGGGAATAGCGACAAAGTAAGAATTGTGAACTGTGTTTGAAGGCTATGAAAAACACAGCCAAACTATTCTTCCTGACTGAAAGCCATTATGAGTTTACCACCTTTTCTTTTATAGAGAAGAATTTGTGAACTGTTCCTCTTTTTCATCAGATATACCCACAGATGATGTCAACAGAAACTAAGTTAAAAGGAATTGGCCTCTCTAGTCTTCAGTGAATAATTCAGATAAATAATTCTGAAATCCGAAGTCACTCAAACTATTCACCTGTCTATAGTCTTTGTTCTAATTTGGGAAGTGGGCATGCATATCTAAGTTTAAAGATGTTACATCTATTCTGCTATTAGAGATCAGAGAGAGCTTTAAGGAAACAATGAATATAGAAGTACACTGGAATTCATGGCATATTAATGAATACCTGCTCCTTTTCTCCGCTCAACATCTATTTTCAAACTTACAGCTTCTTGAAAGAGTGTGAAAAACCCTGCTACTGCCCTGAAAACTCACATCTTTGTGTACCCAAATATGGATTCACTTCCATTTTTGCCCAACAAACTCGTCCACCCTTCTCCTTTTGTCTTTCTTTCATAAAAACATTGTAACAAAGAACTAAAATACTATTTTAATTTGAAATCATATTTTTAATGACATGTCCTAAAAAAAGGATAGTTTAACTTGCCCCCGCCTTGTGGTTTGACTATCAGATAGCTAGAAGGAAAACCAAGAGCTTTTGATAACATTAGAACTCTTCCTGAAATGCAGAAAAATACCTCCAATATTTACCAAAAATCTTGTTTTGACTCTAAGTGGTAATCAGCTTCTGGTGATGAGCTCTAAACTGTTTCTTGCTCACTCTTCTTGGAGGTGGCAGTCAGGCCACACTGTTCTAAGAAGACTTTTCTAAGAGATGGTTTATTTCATGAGGAATCCCTCTAAGCAGAATGGAAGTTTTGATATTGATTCAAGATCTTGCCTAGAAAGGTGTCGTGGTTTTGACTGAATTGACCAACCAGAACAACAGATGGCCCCTCCCTCCCCCCACTAAGGAAAAGAGAGGAGAGGAAGAGGGGGAAAGAGAAACTATAGCAGTGGCTGAAAGCTGTGTAAGTGCAAAACAGAAAACAAGTGGCCTGGGACAAACTAGCCAAGGAAGAAGAGGCCATTCCTTAGTATAATTAAATGTATATGAAATTTTCCTACAGGAAGAGAAGAATTCCCTGGAAATTCTTCACAATTGCTCTTCCTGAGCTTTCTGTATTTGGAAAGGGATTTTGAAGCTGGAGAGAATAAGTAGAGGAAAAGAAAAGGAGAAAGCAATGAAAATGGGGGAAGAAAGGGAGAAAGCAGACAAGATGGAAGTTTGGAAGTGAATAATGATTTTCATCGAGTAAGAAGAGACTAATATTTTGTGAGCCAGGTGAAGATGAGTGAGGAACAGTAGGTAAGCAGGGATTATAGTATCTTTTTTGCAGCCTGGGGAAACATCTGTTTTCTCTGCATCAAACACATGCTGTCTGCAAGCTGCCATACTATCAGCCATCATATATCCTGGGCTGTAGATACTGCCTTGGTCCTCCTCATGCAATCACTTGAAATGATCATTCCTGGCAGAAATGGATTTTTTCCCGATCCCTCCACTCACCCTGCAGGAGCAATGGCAGCACACACCAATGGCTCGTGTGGCTGTCACCCACACCGATGGTGCCAGGGACAAGGCATCAGAGTCACACGAGAGCCCCATTAGCTGCAGAGGATGCAACGAGGAGTTCCTCAAGTTTGACATTACCAAGTCATAGCTGATAGTTTACTGGTCTGAATGCCAGCCAGAAACTGAGCCCCTGGGAGCTCTGGTTGTTGCTTACTGGTGAGCCATTCCTGCAACTTCCACTTCTCTCAGCTCACAGAAAGGACTGTGTGTCAGCTACATGAGGATTTCAGCCTGTGGGGCAATCTTATAAATTTTTAGTAGGGTGAAGGAAGCAGAAAAATAGCAAAAGTGCCTTTCCAATATCCTATATTTTTATATTTATCTAAATCAGCAGTTCCTGTGCACACATATGACACATTCTGTAATGCTAACAAGCACCTAAATACACCACAAAAAAGACAATAAACATTAACACAGTCCTGTTTATAGTTGCCGTGCAACATAACATAAATCTTGAATTAATTCTGCCACATTTCTGTTTTTTCTTTAAAGATTGGTTAATAGGTTGCAGTAAAAAACCTCAGTGTTCTGGTGTTTGCTGATATAACAACTACAGTCAGCTGAAAAGTTCTGGTTTTCCTCTCCTTCAATTAATGGCAAAATGAAATGAAATCTGAAAAAAAAAAATCATCACTCAGATTAAAGCAACACTCAGATGTCAAAGGCAAAGCATTTAAAAATTATTTAGGATAAGCAGAGACTCTGCTGTGAGTCTATGGCTATCTCCAGGGGAAGAAGAAGCAACAAATAATTTAATAAGTCAGACCGACACATTACTTCACCTGCAAGAATCTTATTATGGTTACATTAAAGATTGCTTGATTCTTCACTTGTGTCAATCAAAGGTCAACCCAAAGCAAGTTATTTTCCTGCTTCAGACTAAGTTTCAATGGCTTGCCTGACTTACCAGCCTAAAGAGCTCTCTGCTTTCAGACAAGAAAAAAGACAATCATCTTCACTATTTTGTAATTATAAAAACCTATTTCAGAGCACCAGCATTTAAGTATAGTTATAGAGAAGGAAGGAAGGAAGCAGGGCATCAGGGGAGACTTGCCACAATACATGCAAGGCAAATATACAAAACAAACTCTTTAAAAGAAGAGGACAAGAGCAGCAATCAATTCAGCAGTCATTTTCTAACAACGGTTAAGAAAACATAGCAATAATACAAAACATAACAATACAAAACAGAAAGCTAAGTTTAAATAAAGGGAATTATAATTTGCATAGTATGAAAAACAAATATTATTTTGTCCAAGAACAGAATTCATAATACTGTGCCTTCTTTCATATAAAAAACCAATTATTTTATTACTCAAAGGGGAATTATATTTTAAAAATTATCTCCATATCTACTCAATCGTGATTTTTGGCAAAAATTGTTGACTGAGAGATCCAAAGTCAAATTGCTAGCCACACTGAAGTTAATTAAATGTGTTCATTGTTTTTAACATTGTTATTATTCCATTTTCCCTTGTTCCACAGAAAGAAACCCAACTTTGCACTGGTAGGTAATTTTGTTCAGTACAAAATGAGACAGAACTTGAGGGACAGAGTAAGCAAGGCAGAATTGTCATCTTTAAAGTGCTGCATGGTGTAGAAACCATTTCATGCTAAATTATATTGTGTCAGAAATTCATTATATAGATTTGTGTGTTAGCATATATTCTTACAGAAGTCAGTAAGTATTGAGTACTCAGCACTTCTCAGTAGATACTCAGTAAGTTTGAGGATTAAGAGTATTATTCCCGTGCCACATGAGTATAGCACAAGTCCAGGTCACATTAAAAGTCATTAGATATTGTAGCTTAATCCCTAGTTGCTGGGATTTGCGCTGTTCCAGATAGCTATTGGTATCGGTGTATTTTCTGATGACTACAGAGTTTCCATTATGAGTGCCATCTTCAAAACAGCATTTTGAAATTGTGGGGTCCTTACAGAGTTGTAGTGAGCTATCAAGCAGTGAAGGAGATGAGTGCAGTGATTTGCTTGTGATCCAACCTGCTTGGCACCTGGAATCAAACCCAAGCTATGCCTGCCATCATGTTAGTCTGCCAGGGCAGTCAGTTGGACATACCCATACACCTTCACTGCTTTCCATCAGATTGACTGTAGGAGGAAGTTCTGGGATAGTTGCAGGAAAGAATGCTCCCTGGAGTGGAGACATGCGTGAGTAAATCCAATACTCATGTTTATGAGGGAAAAAATGGTTTCTACCAAAATTATGTCCCTTTTTTGAGACATGTCTCAAATCTCTGCTCAAAAATGCTTTTTTCCTTGAGTGTGAACAGGGATTTTGGTGCTATATTTGACTCTAAGAAGGGCTACAGAGCTGCACTTCTACCCACTGGCACTGAGAATCAGATGGGTACTTTATCTGGTATATCTGCATGGCGGTATGAATGCCGGCATATATGTCTGGCTGAACAGAGCACTGCTGTCACTCCTTGCACAGTCCCCTGGAGGAGTGGATGCTTTTTCCTCTGGTCAGCCATGGAGTCACCCTTGCTTGCAGCATATTGCACCCATTCACACACAAAAAGTGGTGGAGATGGAGGCCACAGGAAGGGATTCTTCCATGGTGATGTGTCTCTGCACTGCTTTCTGGCAAAGGTTCGTGAGATTCTGGGCCACACAGAGTTTGTATTCAGTACCTGAGAAGGTAAAAAGCCTTATTCCCCTCAGTCAGTGGCCTGGATACCCTACAGTTGCATTTACATGGGGAAGGGGAAATTCAAATTGTAACTGCTCAACAGTGGTAATTTGTGACAAAGGAATGGTCTGACATGGAGGGCAAGACAGCCCAGTTGCAAAAGGGGTTAAGCTGGCTGGAAGCAGGGACGTCAGAGGCAGAAGGACTCCTTGCAAGGGAGTGAAGTTTCCCTTGGTATGAGATAAGAAACAGCCTCAGCACTGAATGGGAGCACTCAGGGGGGCCCAAGCTCAGAGGCCAGCTTTGGACAGCAGAGCCGGGTAGGGGGATGAGCTTTCAGAGGCTGTGTGTTCCTCAAACATATTACTTTAGAGAATATTTAACAATTAGGAGAAGTACTTTTGAAAAAAGACCCAGAACTGAATCTGCAAAGTTGATCCAGTACAAAACGATGCAGCCTCCAAAAGAGATGAAATAAGAAGAGCTGCAAAAATAACAAACAAATGATTCATATCCAGAGGAATGAAGGGTTAGTGGGGTTTTTTTGTTTGGTTGGGTTTTGTTTTGGTTTTTTTTTCACCTTTTATTTTTTGACAAAGGTACAAGTGGGAATTGGAGCCAGCACTTTGCACTTCTGTTCCAGCTCTGCTACAGACTTTCCTGTGATACTGAGACAGCCTCTTAAGAGCGCAGTTAGTCAAGACGCATTTCTTTGGTCAACTACAAAAATGTTGGCAGAACTAGTTACTTCTGGCAACACGACGCAACTGAAAAACTGAGTAAGTTTTATTTTGTCTAAAGCAAAGGTGTGTGTGGGTTGAGATGCAAAGAAAACGTTGAAAGCTTTCAGTTTTATGAAGGTGTAGTTGGTATTTTTTTTTTAATTTTAGTTGCAGAGTGTAGCTAATAATTTGACAGACATTTCAACAAAACTAAAAAAAAGAAAAATCTTTGAGAGTTTGATGCTGAGCTTTACGAGGGACTGCCAATGTGTTATAAAGAGACCTTTACCCTTGAGGATGAAACAAGTTAGGCAGCATGCTATGAAGCATAGAAAGTGTAATGCTCACTTTGGGGAATTTAAATTTAAGCCCAGTGACTATGAATTACAACTTTTTTATTTAAGCACTTTTTGTTATTTCTTTCAATCTGAACAGCCCCAACTAAAGACCAAGATCTCAGTTTCCTTTGAGACTGTGTAACCACAGTAAAGCTGTGATTGGCATAATTCAGCCCAGTTCAACTGCACGGGCTATTGAAATCACATCCATTTCTCAAGCTCTCTTTGTAACATGTCTGTCCTCCATGGCATGGATATCATTGGGCCGAGACACCTCTGACACACATACAGTACCACTCATTCCCCTTTGCAGTCCACGGCCCCTTGTCCACCAAGCACCAGCAAGGCAGCACTGGGATGGTGTAAGGTCACTTTAGTCACCATGACCAGCAGGAATGCTGCTGGCATGGTCGCAGCCTATCTTTGCCACTTAACACCTAATAGACAGTATGGAGATGAGCTGGATGTGGGTGTCATAGCACTTTAATCACAGATATGTGCAATGGTGTTCATGTGTGTATGCTATAGCCAGACAGGTCCAGTGCTTGCCAACAATCACACACACCTGTTACTAGATGTTTCTTAGGCATCCAGAAGATGCGTAGGAAGAGTTTTAGGGAAGGAATTGAAGAAAGAGTGTAAAGCATTTTCCTTTTCCCTAAATATATCATAGGAACGTAAAAAATCACTTGATGTGGCATATTCACAAATCTTCCTGTGGCTTTACCAGCCTTCTGTCACTAACAGCCATTGTCACAGATCCTGAATAGCAGGAGTGAAAATCAGCCACTTGACTCTCTTTAAAACTGGGAACATACACACAGACTTCATTCAGTTTGGTAGAAAACAGCTCAGTAACAAGAATAGTCTTTGATTTATCATTTACTCAGTGGCTTTCTTCTGACCATGTCTTAAGTCTGACCAGCATATTGGGGAGAAATGCATCCCACTCTGGAGAGTGGCAGCACTAGATTAAATCTTCCTCTGGCGTTACTGAAGTCCACAGAGCAGCTTTAAAATGTGAGGGGCTTTGGCAACAAAGTGGTGTCTGTTTCACTTGGGCAAACTCCTTGAGCCCTGGTGGTGCAACAGCCTCCATCCCCAACCCTGAAGCCAAAACTGCATGCATTGCTTTTGGCCGCCACCTGCACAGAGTATATGTCAGCCTTAGAGGAACAGGGTCCTGATACTAATGTATTGGCTAACATGGCTAGCCTCTACAAACAGGAAAACCATTTTATTAGGATTATTAATTGGATAGCAAGAGTAGATGACATGCAGGTCTGGTTTATGTGTGGGTTTATTGCGTTCTGCATAAACAGGAATTAATGCTGGCCTAAACTGGGATTACTAGAAGCTGGAAGTTACTACAGAGTAGCTGCTACTTTGGACCTCCAGAACACAATGGTTGCTGGCTTACAACATTGTTAGAAGCTTTTGGGGTGTTTGTCACAAGACTTTTCAAACTTATTATAACGCCATGAAAGGAGAGTAGAAAAAAAAATAAAGTCTAAAACACTTTTAGGTGATGCAGAAATTCTTTTCCAAAGAGTTTTTCATTTCTTTCTTCAAAGATTTAATCATGCATTTCTCCTTCTCTGGGCTCTATTGATCTTTGGTTGTCAGACTCCCTTGTCTTTCACTAATCTTAAACATCTGTCTTACCTGCCATTAATTCTTGGAAGGCTGAAGCAGTGTGTCAGTGTTTGTATTTATCTAGAGCTATTTCACTCCCACTATTTTACAACTAGCATCCGTCTGCTCCTTCTCCATCCACATGCCTGTAGAAAGCCCAGTCCTTTGCCCTTTCAAGTCACTGTTTTATCTGACCTGCTGTTTTTTATTTCCAACTGTCTTCACTGAGGTGCCTGGCTCTGTAATGTCACGCAATACTTTTGTCTGTATACATAAAGTAAATATTGTAATCAGTAAACAGGTGAATAAGTAATCCAAAGCATATTACTGGTTAAAGACTAGCATATTTTCAGCAGTCCTGGAGGTAATACTTTTAATGTTATAATAAAACATCAATGTTTCAAAATTAAAGGCTTTCCTCTTCCCTAGTCTTAATTTTACTTATTTAATAAAACTTGTATTCCAAACTGCTCCATCCTAAAATCACATTTAAGGAGCAGTGTGCTTTTTGTGGGGTGATTTAGTATGTCTTCTAGCCAATTTTACCAATGTCAAATATATTCTCAGATGAGGTTCCTCCCCACTAAAAAGTCTGGCTGTGCATTTAGTGAACTGATTTTACTCTTGTAAAAGGAAAAAAAAATGTTTCTTGTTCTACATGTTTGGTTCACTTTCTGTATAACAATTGATGCTGTGTTTTACAAATTAATTTAATAAATTAATGATAAACCATTAATAATTAATATTTCCATCTTTTTACTGCATGGTTCTACACAGAGTTGCTTCAATGGCCTGTGACAAAAGGGAGATAATGGCAGGTGGCCCTGCCGTGCAATTATCTCAGACGCTTCATGGTTTGAACGTAGGAGCCATATTCCTCCTTATATCTTTTTTTTTATATTTTCCTTGAAAATAATGGTTTATATTCTTGGCCTTTGCTATTCCATGAGCCTAAAGATTTCTTCGTTCTTTCTGTGCAGGCATAAAATGACAGTTGCTTTAACAAGGAAGATTATAAATTGGATTTTGTTGTGTTTTGTTTTGACAACAAGACATAATGTATCCTGTTGTTTCAATTTTAATCTTCCTTTTGCCCATGGGTGATTAAGCAATTTTCAGAGGTTTGTTTTTTAAATACATATTTAGCTAATTTAGAAATGAATGGTGGAAATTAATTATATTAACATATTATATATTATTTACCAGAGACATCGATCATCCTATAAATATGTATTTACTAAACACAGATTGTTTCCTCAATAATAGTAGTTCTCTGGACAAACTGTAGACAGCATTCATTTTCTCATCTGAGGATCTCAGGTTGTCTTTTGTATGAAGAGGCATATCAAGTCTGTTAAAATCATTTGAAACATGCTTATTAGTGAGAATGCATAGTTCATTTTTCATTTGACTCAATTGTTAAAAAAACTCTTTTTTTTTTCTTCAAAAATAGAAAAATGTGTTTATAGTGTGATGAAACCATGGCCAGATCCCATGACTTGCTCCAGCCTTCTCTGAAAGGGAGAGATCAAGTGGGGCTCCTCTTATGTGTCAAGTATTTATTGACCATGCTGATTTTTCTTAGCATAGCAAGGTGACAGTTCCTCTGTGTTTTCTCTATGTTTAGTCACTAAGATTCAAGCAATTGAGCCACTTACAGGAAAAGTTACTTAGTCAAAATTTGTTGAAAGATACTGTGACTAAACTGACTTGATAATAATTGTTAGGTACATGTATTCTGTGGTATTTTCATTGCTTTCTTTCTATCCTCATTGCCTTCTTTCTATCCCACCCTTTTGCTTTTTTCTTCCACAGTTTTTGTCACTGGAGATACCTCTAAAACCTAAAATGTTATATTTTTTTTATTTTAGGTGGTACAAATCATTAATAAGGTCGGTGATTATATACTCTTTTATCCTGGGAAGTTATATAAATTATTTTCTTTATTATTATAATTATCCTTATTGTTTCTTATGTTAGGAAATACCTCAATTACCACGTGACCACAAGAAAAAAACATAATATACATCAAAAAACTGTCTCTCTAGTCATATTGCTGGATCAATACTTTATATACATTTGAACCTAATGATACCAGCAATTTAACAAATAAGTTTCAGTAAACATTATGATGATCGAAATCCTCCAGACTGCATAGATATTGTTTTTCCTGGAGTCTGAATGTTTCATCAAAAACCATTTTTTCTGTATTCTAATGAGCTGTGAGAACTACATCAAATGACCCATGACCCTGACCTATGTAAATTGTAATTCTGAAATTTTTTCTCTACATCCCTCAGTGAAATTCTTGACAGCAACAAAGGAATGGGGTTTTAGGGTACTGTATAAGGCATTTAAAAATCACCTGGAATGTCTCATGGAAAGAATGCTGAATAAGATATGATGCACAGGTGTGCCAGAAGTCTCAGCCTTGGTTTCAGATTAAGCCCACATGCAGTAGAAAACTCAATAGATTGTTGGAGAAAATATACAATTTTTGATGGAAAACATCTGATTTAAATTTTTATCAGAATTATTCAATTGCCTAGGGAAGTGAAAAATTTTGCAAGTAAACTGCAAGAAATTATGATAGTCTTTGAAAATAGGATTCCCTTTTCCGCACACCAGTTGTACACAGATGTCATTTACCTGACTGTGCAGAGTTACTCCAGGTAACAGCGCTCTTCCTAACTTCTCTTAGACTATTTTCAGTGCTACATGGCCAGATACATAGGGATAGCTGGAAGGTAAGAGAGAAGTAGAAAGCTTACAGATGGAAGACAGGGGCTTTCAAGAATAATTTAAATGAAAAAGAAAGGTGTGTTGTAGAAATTTTGGGTTCAGGTGTCCTTCTGCATGCAGATGTGAGCTGGCAGCTGCCCACACTGTAAGCTGATCAGATGTGAGCCAACTTTGACTGGCACCTGGGCTTTATAAATGGTTCTTTTCATCTTGGACCAAGTTTATGTCCATCCAGGCCAGATTAATCAGGCAGATTAAGTTCACATCCATCTGCAAAGGAGCATTGAGTTAGAAAAATTGAGAGAATATGGCTGCCAAGAAGGTAAGAAGAAGAAAACAGCAATGACTTTGGGTTTGCTGCAGATATATCTGACAGATGACTTATTGAATAGTGTTAAATTTATCAAATAAGCTTTCTGGGTATGGTTTCCAAAGCAACACTCGGAAGGGATACATTGGGAGCTGGATTTGGCCCACAACCTTATTAAAATAAAGTGAAAAAAGGAGGCTTTGTGCATATCACACCTGAAGCTATCATTCAAAGTGATTATAAAAATTAGCATTTTGAAAACAAAACTCAAAAAACAACACAAGAAATTAAGCTATTCCTTACAGTAGTAAGCTTATTGGTTGACTAGCGCATTCAGTTGTTAATTATATCTGTCTCCCAGGAATGGGTCCATGGAGATACTTTCTTCAAGATATCCCAGGGCTAACAAGGCACAAGGCACACACTTTTCCATCAGAGCATTCATCAGTATATTTTCTTAACAAAATGAAAAGACACATTTCCTGGAGCATTATGAACCTCTAGGGGCAAAAGAAATCCTTGTAGAAAAATAACCAAAGCTAAATTACACATCAAATATCACTCTTTGTGCAGTAACTTTAATGCCAAAACAATATTAGTGCTGGTTTATATGTATTGTTAGACTTCTTAACATTCTCTGAAATAGATGGAGCCAACAAATCACAGAGGTGTAATAGGTAAAAGACATTCCCCTGGCTTTAATGAATCCCACCACAGCCTTTAGAAAAGTTCACAGTATTGAGTTATTTTGTCATTATTAGTTACACAGCTAATGAAAACTTGCACACTGCTGAAGTCTGAGTTATAAAGAAGGCAAATCCTGCAACACTTAGGACTATTCTGCCTGTCTGTTTCTTTGAGATCTTCATTAATACAGATTTTTAGACTCCAACAGATCTTTTAAGTAAGGAGTAAATTTAACCAAAGAGTAAATTCCAAGACATCCTTTAGTGTTTCCATATTCTCACAGTGTCCTTGTCCCTTTCCTAGTCATGCTTCATTATCATGAGTGTAGAAGATATCTGCTGTTGAAGGAGGTTCTACCATTTCAATCTGAAGAAATTTCATTTTTGTCAATGTTATTCTCCATTGACTGTTTCTAGCTACTATAAAAGAGCAATTTTGTTCTCACATCATGGACCAGAGAAAGTGAACGTATAGGTAAAGGAAGGATTCCTAGTGTTATATTCTTTACTCTATTACATTCCTGCACTTACCTGTTTCAATTAGATTACTGGATGTAAATGCAGTCACGGTTTCCTACTCGATACCTTAAAGTTTTACTTATACTTCTACCAAAACTTTATATTGTAAAAATAATTGAGACATCCTACTTGAACTATATTTTCACTTCCTCACTTTGTGGGCTGTATGGTAATGCAGAACGTAGGCTAAGAGCACATCCTCAACTAATTTAAATATATTTGGCCTTGTTGACTTCATTTTAGGTCATCTGGTGATATGGCTGCTATGCCTATGTTCTTCAACAGATTCTCTAATGGGATGAATTTTTAATTTAACGAATCACAGAATAATAGGGGTTGGAAGGGACCATCGAAGATCATGTAGCCCAACCCCTCTACCAAACTAAGTTCACCTAAAGCAGGCTGGATAAGAACACATTCAAGCAGGTTTTGAATATCTCCAGAGAAGGAGACTCCACAACCTCTCTGGGCAGCCTATTCCAGTGCTTTGTTACCCTTAAAGTTTTTCTTCATGTTGAGATGGAATTTCCTGTGCTCCAGTTTGTGCCCATTGCCCCTTGTCCTGTTGCTGGGCACCAATGAAAAGAGTCTGGCACCATCCTCTTGACACTCACCCTTTAGACATTTATAAGCATTGATGAGGTCCCCTCTCAGTCTTCTGTACTCAAGGCTAAAGAGACCCAGGTATCTTAGCCTTTCCTCATAAGAGACATGCTCCATTCTCTTGATCATCTTTGTAGACCTTCACTGGACTCTTTCCAGGAGTTGCCTGTTTGTCTTGAACTGTGAAGAACATTCTTTTTCTTCTTCTAAAATTCAGGTCCACACATATGACAGAAAAAGGTAAAACTGATCTTATTGATTAGTAACTGATGTTTATTGTCTTTAAACAATATCCAGGTAAATGTCAATAGCGGTTACACTGTCATCTACTTAATTTCCTGTTATTAATTTTCCTGAAATTATTCCTAAAGGATCTGGTACTTAGACACTGGTGATATTTTTCCATTTGTATCACAGAAAATGTATAGGTTCTCTTTATCCCCCTTTAAATCAAATTTTGTACCAATAAAGGTGCTATAAACACTATCACATAGCAAAATATAACTTTGTTATTCTATTAAAAATTCCCATTTATGCCATATTTTTGTAAAATGTTAAACAAAAATGCAATTTCCCACTAATTGATGGAATTTTATCTATGTGCTATACTTAGAAAAATGTGGTTTGCTTTGTGGAATACAATTAAGAACAGATCGAAGTTTAAATTTCATTTTCAGATCCTTATGTGAAGCCTCCAGTTTCCAGTTCCCTAAAACTGAGGACAGAGGACTTTCTAATGGCAGAAATAAGAACACACAAAAAAACACTGACATTTTTGCCCTACAGTCTTTTGTAAGAAGACATTGCTTATGGAGAAACTCTGTTTTCGTTGTGTATTTATGGTGACAGATTGGTTGCTTTTGCTTTTTTCACACCATTGTAATAGTCATCTTTTTTAAATCTAAGTGAAACATCACAATATTCTCAGTTTTTCTGTTAACATGCCAATGTATTAGTATAGCAGCAGAGTACCAATCATATGGAAACACATAAAAAGAAGGTTTCTGTGCAAATTGATAGTTGTGGGGTGACGACCCAGCATGATTACACTAGTCTTCACAAGACCACTTGGTGTTAGCATCTTAGAATTCAGTTTTAATATTAAAAAATGCTCAACATTTTGGCCTATTTATGACATTAGGTGCCTACAATTTCACAGGAAGGAATGAAAATGCCTGTCAGTCCTGCATCTCTGAAAGGCCCCTTCCAACCCAGACAATTCTATGATTCTATGATCTGCTCAAACATCCCTCATTCACTAATTCCCAATATTATTCTTGATGCATCTACATTCCAAAAATCCCAAACAGTCCATGAGCTAAAAGAGGCTGAGTTTCCCAAACACATTATTTTGCTAACTCTAAAGCATCCTGACCCAAAGGCCATTGAAATCAAGGTCACAGATCTCACTAAGTACAAGGGATACTGTGCCAACCTTTCCTAGACAGTGTCCCTTAAACGCTACTGGTTCATTTACCATCTTTGGAGAAAAATGTGATGATGGATGAGGTATCAAGGTGATGTGCCAGCCCTGTTACAAATGTATCTGTAAAGTCATGAGAGTGGTTGCTAGATGATCCATTTCCAGCCTTAAGAGTCAGTTCAGACAAAGAAAAGCAAAATATGTGGCTCATCTTTCAGATCAAAGACCAGGGAGAGGGATGAAACTGTAATTTTTTGAAATTCTATAAATCACTGCAGGCTCAATTTGTCTATTTATACCTTAATGCATTAACTATACATACTATGTGCAATTCTGTTAATTATACAGAGAACTCTGAAGAAAAAGTTCCAGTTTAAAGTTCTAGCACTGGTGTCTTCACCAGAACACTAGCAATTTTTTCTGCACTATGAAACAATATTATTATCCATCAACTTTTTGTCAAGAAAAAAAATCATTTCAGTTGTATTTCTCACATGTCACTTTTCATTACACATGTTATATAAGTAAGGAAGTAACATAAAAGCCCTAGAAACTAAACTAAGAATAAAAAGAAAGATATGAAACTGCAAACAACATTTTAAGATTCTACCTTAAAAAGAATCACAAAGTTGTACCTTTTTTTTTTTTTTTTCCTTTTAAGTAAAATCTATTGGTTTTGTTGAAATTTTTTGTAATTAATATTTTAACCTCCAAAATTTTTGCCCTGCTCTGCTAAAATGGGAGCAGGGCACCAGGGAAGGTTATTCCCCAGTCTGACCTTAGAAGAGGGATCGTTCCTCTCCAGCCTGCTATAGCTGAACCTGCTTTGGCAGGGGGCTTGGACTGGATGATCTCCAAAGGTCCCTTCCAACCCCTACAATTCTGTGGTTCTGTGACTGTTGCTGAGAAAAGGAAAAAGTCCAAAAATTACTACACAAGTCAGAAGCAAAGTCTACATGAAAGTACAAATGCAATCTTTTTGTCTTGACGGTGAAATAATTTTTCCTTCCCTCTTTCTCAGGATTTATCTAACTAAAATGGGAAGAAGACGAAAGTTCGAAAATGCAGTTTTTTAGTTTTAGTTTTTATTTTATGAACCACAAAGTTGTTTGAGGAGAAAGAAAGCCTCACTGCTTTGAATGTAAATGCTCCTATGCTTTGTATTGAACTTACTGAATTGAATTATGCAGCTTTTTGAAACTCTGACAAATGCTTTTACCAAAAAGCTACTTCGGTGAATGTACCAGGAGTGGATGGGTTGCAAAATATTTTATTTAAGGCATTGGGGTGCAGCATCTCAACTGCTTTGCACAGTCAGGCTTAATGTCTAAAATTCTCTCTGATTTTTTTTTTAACTATTCCTATCTATTTACAAGTTTGAAAGTCATTTCACCAATACACTGAAGTCCAGATTCCACAATGAATCCCAGAGGACACTGTGTTGGTGATGCCAATAGATACATGACAACTTTAAAGTCATCACCATACTTAACTTACTCTTTTGCAACAGCTTTGCAGCCTGAGGACAATCTAACTTTTTTTTTCTGTGCCATCTGGTGGCCGTATCTACAACTAAACTGTCATTTCAACCTAGGGCAGATCCTGCCACAGCCCTGGTTCGTGGGATGCACTACCTCATCTTTGTTCTGTATCAAAGTATGCATTTTCTGCAATTTCCTTTGGAAGAGAACTAGGTGGCAAAAGGAGCCTATCTAATGGAGTAAGTGACTATCAAATCACGAATATTGAGTACACTGGCCTTGCACTGAAGCAACAGTCCAAAAGCTCCTAGCAAACACTGAAAATTGCAGCAGGCTTCCTGCTTCTCTATAGTACACTAAAGAAAAGACCTAATGAATGTGTTAGCATGTAAATGTAATGACTTGGTCATATTAACACATGAAAACACTACATATTCCCAGATGTTAAGCAGGAGCAGCAGACTTGTCTGAAATAAGTGCAAGTAGGACTTGTTTGAAAGCCCTAATGATGCTTCACTGAAACTAAAGTCTTGCAGAAAATGTAATCAATTTCCAAGCTAGTAGTTAGAATTATATCACCAATGGAAAATATTTTTAAATATTGAGAAAGTGCCACACCAAGATTTTGAAAATAAATGTTTCTGCTTGATTTTTGTTTTTAATTTTTTGGTTTTGTGGTTAGTTTTGAGATAGCTTGTCATTTTCAAAATTAACATGCCAAAAATAATGAAAAACAAAGAATGCAATTTAACTAACCTTAAATGATTCACATTTTATGTTTGTAATCAGATTTCTTTTTAATTAAAAAAAAAATGCTTTTCATCTTCAGTCAGGGAAGTTTATTCAAAGTTTCAACATATTTTTACTGAACCAAAAGTCTGCTTTACATTCACCTCTAGGACAAATCTAACCCTTTCTTTGGAAGTTATTTTTTCTAACACCTAAATCAGAATTATTTTAAATACACTAAAATCAGAGAGCCTGTAGAAAGTTTAAGCAATGTCACGTGTAATGCTTCTCCTTTCAGTCAAACCTCGTTTCAAAACCTTGAAGCTAAAAATCAATCAGGAGATTTAATGCATGTTAAAGAAAGAGAGGATATAAACAGCTAATGGATTAAAAGTGGAAAGAAATAGTGCACAAAGTTCACATAAATAAAAACAAAAAATAAAAATAAAAACAATGATTAAATATAAACTCATGCGTCTATGCAACTGAAGAAAATCAAGCTGGCCATTGCTGAATTTCTTTGAGTATTAAATAGTGTGTAATTAAGAAAGAAACAAATAGATGAGGAAATTGCATTTTAATGCCTTTCTGTGTTAATAAATAATAGATATGACAGTCAGAGTAACTATGGAGCTCAGACACATGGGAAAATGAAAGACGATGACAGGAATGAAGCTGCGATGCCCTCATTATTAGCAGTGATTGTGCATATTAGCATGAGTGTGTGGGAAAGCGATATATTCTTTTTCTTTCAGAAGTGCACTTTAAAAAAAGTGACTCTGATTAGTGATTTTGTTTTAAAGTCAAGTGCAATAAAAAAGATTGAAAAGTCTTCCTGATTCTTCCCTAATAAGAGAAGCCTTATATATTTACAGCTGTGGAACACAGGATTCCAGGAACTAATAGGTTGAAGGGAGGTTTTCATAGTGCCTAACTTCAGGCACCTCTCTTGAGCACTTACACTAGCATGACAGGCTTCCTAGACTCCCTGTGTAATTAATGGAGATAGAAGGGCTCCTCCAGAAGGTAATTCAGAGCAAGAACCTAACTGAGGTGACCTGAATTGTTCTCTCTGGGAGCATCTTTCTCTGACTACAGAGGGAGTTCAGGTCATTTCCAAGTTAACTTCTCTGGATCATTAAGGTGCCTAAAGTTAAGATTCTTGAATCTCCCCCTCCCCACCCTAGATAACCAGTGTTTGCACTGTAGGACACAGAGGAGCAGCATGCACCTATCTGCAAACACATGAAAAGGAGCAAGAGGGCAAGACTAGGGAAGGGATTGTAGCAAAACTTTCTGCACGGAGGCAAGTGAATTCCCAAAATAAATTTTGTGTTCTTTTGATCTCATCTTCATCTAGGAAGGAACAATCCACAAAGATTTATTGAGGGCTGCCTTGAGATTCCTGCAGTCAGGGGGCAAGGGAGGAGCGACTGTGTTGGAAGTCGGATCGTCTACATGGATGCCTGGAATTCCTGGAGATGGATGGTGTCTGGACACCCAGCTCCATGGTGCCAGCTTGCTGTGCCAAACCATCTGCAAAAGAGAGATTCCTACCAAAAAAATCTCTTCCTTTGGTCCATTAAATAAAATTTATGTCCCAGACAAGCGTCCCTGGGACTGTAGAATCTATTTGCTTGTGTACCCATCTAAAACACACATGTTTCTCTTATTTGTAATGAAGAGTGATTGGTGAATTCAGCATTTCATTTGGCAAATGAGCTTAGACTAGATGCATTCTCTGAAAGTGTTTACAGTTTGTTCCTGTAACTATTCTCACACCATGTTCAACTTAGGGCATTTTTAAATGCAAGTGAAGACATCCTAAAAGGACCTGGGGATTTTCTTCCCTGGGAAGTATTTAGAATTTACCTGCCAAGTGCTGCAATCAGCAGCATTTGCTTTGCGCGTATATTGCTATGAAACACAGGGATAAACCAGCTCTGGCAGGGATGATGGAGCATTCTCTAGAGAAGGCATAAAATAGAAAAAACTGCTCAAATCTCACCCACCATTCCCTTTCAGTTCGATTTCAGAAGCTCCTTAGAGCACTGTAGACCGATTCTATACTGCTATTTCAGCAGCAGTGCCAAGTTCAGATCCAGCTTTGCCAGCTAAACAGCTTGAGGCAGTTGCATCTGGATTGCCTTAGCCTCTCTGGCTCTCATTAGCTGTACCCCCTCTGTGCTTCAGTTAGAGCAACTTGACCTCTCCAGATATCCTACAATCTGTGTCCTCTACCTGTCTGACAGGTTCTCCTAACAGATATATGTTCCAATCTGACTTGTCCCATGACTCTTACCTGCCTCAGCCTATTAGGGTCCACACCAAATACGCTGGTCAGGAAGCCTGATATTTGAAGAAATGTGGAGCAGGTCCATGACTATTGTTTTAGAGTATCTGGTTGCTTCTGTGCTCAGGTCTGACACACTAGGAATGTCAAGTGTTCAAGATCCCTTAGCTCTTTCTCTGCCTGTGCTAGCAAGAACCACTGTAGTATGCCTGGGTGGGAGATATTGTACTTAAACCAGTGACAAGCCTTTAGGAAATTGCCCTGTGTGACCAAATTACAGCCAGAATCTTCTCTTAGCAGTCAGAAGGGACTGCCTTCTGCAGTCTGATCTAGTTTCTGCTACTGGCAAGGCACCAGCTTGGAGACAGGAAAGCCGCTGTCAATGTCACAGTGACAGAAGGAGGCAATCAGTCATGTGCTCTTCCTATACAGAGAACATAAAATGTATTGTGATTTGTTCGGTGTGTTTGGCCTGAGGGTTGCTGCAATGTGACAGAGCTGTTTGGATCAGGGAAGAGTGCGCTGAAGGGATTCTAAGGGATCCTGACCATCTGGTAGCTTTGTAGGCCTTTGCTAGAAATCTTCTCTCACCAACAGGCTCACTGAAATCTCCTGATCTGTTAATGATCCACGGAGAAAGTCTGTCTTGAAGTCTCATAAGGACACAGGTTTTTGAATACCATCTTCAGAACAATATTCCAGCCCTCCTGCCCCATCCTTGGGGGACAAAGTAGATGCTGTCTTCAAAACCTGAAGGTTTAGAACCTAAGGCTCTAGCGCTTAGTTATGTTTCTCTCAGTCCTAATGACATCTCTTGGGGATCAAGGTCCTCCTTGCTGTCTCATCAAATAAAGACAGCTGGAATACATCTGGGGTGTGATAGGTCTTGCTCTTAAGGTAGGTCATCCTCAGTTTCTAACTCTTAAACACTTTAAACACTCCCCATCTTGATCTTGACCAAATCATGGAAGATGCTTCTTTCTCAAGATTTCAAGATTTTTAATGAGAACTGTGGTGTCTTTTGTTGCTCAAGGTAACTGTCTAGCTCCTATAAAACTAGAGTGATGCCTGAGAAGTGAAAGGTCTGGCCCCTGAAGGTGGTAGAGGATGAAGCAGCTGAGCAGTGGAGGAGGATATAAAGGACAGTGGCATTTAGCAGGACTGCAGGGTTGCGGGCGTATTTTTGGAGGAGAGACAAGCTCGTAGGGTACCAGTCATCTCTGTACTACTGATGAGGAGAATCATAGAATCATAGAATCATCTGGATCGGAAAGGACCTTCAAGGCCATCTAGTCCGACCCCTCCGCAGTCAGCAGGGACACCCCCAACTAGACCAGGTTGCCCAGGGCCTTGTCGAGCCTCACCTTGAATATCTCCAGGGATGGGGCCTCGGCCACCTCCCTGGGCAACCTGTTCCAGTGCTCCACAACCCTCATAGTAAAGAACTTATTCCTAATGTCTCATCTAAATCTGCTTTTCTCCAGTTTAAAGCCATTACCCCTTGTTCTGTCATTGACAGCCTTTGTAAACAGGCTCTCCCCCAGCCTTCTTGTAGGCCCCCTTCAGGTACTGGAAGGACTGCTATTAGGTCTCCCCAGAGCCTCCTCTTCTCCAGGCTGAACAACCCCAGCTCCCTCAGCCTGTCCTCGTAGCAGAGGTGCTCCAACCCCGCAATCATCTTTGTGGCCCTCCTCTGGACCCACTCCATCAGGTCCATATGCTTCTTATATTGAGGGCTCCAGACCTGCACACAATACTCCAGGTGAGGTCTCACCAGAGCAAAGTGGCAGAATCACCTCTCTGGACCTGCTGGCAACACTTCTATTGATGCAGCCCAGGATACAATTGGCCTTCCGGACTGCAACTGTACACTGCCTGCTCATGTCCAGTTTCTTGTCCACCAGCACCCCCAAGTCCCTTTCGTCAGGGATGCTTTTTAATACCTCATCCCCCAGTCTCACAGAAGACTGTGAGAAGACTCTGAACAGAGTACCTGCTAAGTAAACCAACTTCCAAGCTTTCCAGAGTGAAAGGGTAGCACAACATATGACTTCATATCTAAGTTAATGTAATTACATAGCTAGGCCAATAGGTTTCCTTCCTGGCTGCTGCTCCAAGAGGCCTTCCTGTAAGTTCAGTTTTGAAATGTCAGAGTAAAACACTTACACTGTGACTGTCTATTGACTAAGGTGATCATTCTTTTGGTTGTCACATCTTTAGCTTACTTTTACTCTCTTAAAACATAAGCCCTTCATAGCAGACAAGTGTCTACCTTTTATTTTTTCTTCTTCCCTGCTCCACTCTCCTCCCCGGCCCTGGCCTTTTTCCCACTGCAGGCAAGAGAGAACCAATATAGATAATTGTGGTGGGTAAAACAGTCAGTCAAATGCACACCCAGCTGCTCACCCACTCCTCCTTCTCAGTAGGATAGGGAGACAAAAAGGATGAGAAAGTTCACGGGTCCAGATATATAGCAATTGCCATCATGGGCAAAACAGACTCAGACTGTGGAAAAATAATTTAATTTATTTCCAATTTAAATTGGGTTCACTGTGGAGCCAACTGGAACTGGTTGTGTCTACCACAGGGTAGACCCTAACCTCCTTCCACAGAAACCATCTCTGCAGCACCTCTGGTACCAAAACTTTGCCACCTAAACCCCATAGAATAATACTAAAATAATAATTAACACTACAACCTGTATAATAAGTTGAATGTATTCAGGTCAGATATACCCACCTAGATGCACTTAATTTAGGGTTTTAATTTAGATCTGCCGATCTAAGAAAATCTTGCCTCCATGCTGTCTTTTGGATTGCATCATGGACTGGTCTCAGAGCACAGGAACTGGACTCCTTCTGGATGAGAGTGAACTGGAATATGGCCTTTAGCAGCAAAACAAATACATTCCAGCTACAAGTAGGCATTCAGTCCATGCAAACAGTCCAGAGCTGGTCTGAAGGAAAAAACATCCTGAAAGATGTCTAGCACAGGAACTGAATCTCCAGCACCAACTGTCTTGCCGTCCACATCTCCTCTTACTGGCTTACACTACTTGACAATGTAGGTATAGCCTATGTGGGTGAAATGTGTAATATTATTAATTTTTTAAATTTAGTTCTAACATCTTTTGGCTTAGCTTTTCCATCCTCACAGTATTTTCAGTCTGTTACTTCCCTCTCTCACCTATATAAACAGAAAAACCTCTATGAGTTTACTCAAAAGTCACACTGCAGAGAATTTAAACGCAACGATTCATTCTTCTTAGTATGTATAGTATGTATTACATGTCATTGTCACACTTGTGTCCACCAGACATATGCATTGGAGGTTAAGAAATGAAGATACTAGGGAATCTGTAATAAAGCTTAAATGATGTCAGCACTAGTCCATACTGTAGGAGAGAGACAGGCACTGCTGAGGAAAGAAATTTCCTTCTGCACTAGAAATTCAATGGAAATCCCTATAGATTGTTCCTTAAAACTAAAGCATAATGTAATGTAACATTTAGGGAGTGATGGATCAATATTCTCATTATGCTCCATATGTCTGTGCAGGAGACATCCACCATCCATGGAAGAAACTAAATTAGTTGGCTAAGTAAATGAGTGTTTGTAATACAATAGCACCTGGAGGTCTCAATTAATTATCTCTATTGTGTTATGCACTGTATGAACTAACTGTAAAACACAGTTCCTGTCCTAAATACTTTAAAGGAGGATTCTGAAGCCTTTTTTCTGCTGTCTTAATTTTTCTTCCACTCAAGTCGGAAGGCATAGAAGTAAGCCAAAATCAAATTCTGAAAATCTGACCCTTTGTCTTCTTTAATAAAAATTTAAAAAAAGGAAAAATGATCAAAATTGTCAGAAACCCTTGTGTCCCTTCTCCCGGTACTGATAGTGTAGCCATCAACTCAGAGTAGGGTATTTCACAGTAAGAAAAGTGGTATGAATACTTTGTAGGCAGAGATTTCCGGAGAAGGCTTTTCAAAGGCTTCTTCATTTTGATACAGTATTTAGCTGATAAAAAGAAATTTGCATTACAGAAGCATTGTAATGAGTTGCAAAGATACTTGATCAATAGAAAAGACTGTTTAGCAATGTCCAAAAGGGATGGGAACTAGATGCGAGATACAGAATTGATCCTAACCGACTGCTTCATATAGTGACAGGTTTTGTTCAAGAGATACCTAGAAACTCCTGAAAGAAATGCTGCATCTCCTGTCAGTGAACAATCAAACCCACTGAAACCAAAGCAAGTTGCCTACAGGAAAAAAATAAATGTGAAGTACATGAATGCATAATGAAATATATGGCAAGAACTACCTGACTATCTAAAGATAAAGAAAGAAAAAGTATTCACAGCTGCAGATGCTGACAAATCTAGTCAAAACAAATTCAATTCCCTGTTGTCTCTAGTGGACTCATCGCTGCCTCAAATTAAGCCTTTTATTATCCCGGTTTCTGTGTAAACTCATTTATAAAACCTGGTATAACCTGACACTTTCCCCACATTAAACCAGTAGCCTAGTCTGCCTGTAGCCCTCGCTGTAAGATGCCTCCCCTGCCAGGGATTTGGCAGTCCTGGGCTCCCAGAAAGTCTTTCAGGAGCAGCATAAAGGGAAGATGGATCATTTCAGCACAGCTGCTGGTGGCTGCTGATGCTACCAAGAAATCTGGGGAGTGCTGAACAATTTTCTAGTTCTCAGAGTACAGGATTTTCTTCATAGTCAAGAGATTTTCTCTGCATGGTGAGTCCCAGGCTGGAGACAGGAAAAAGATTTGACCTTTTGTTGGGAAGTGATGCAATAGAAGCTTTTCACATTTTAAGGCACTTTAATTTTAACCAAAAGAAAAAGAAGGGGGAAACGGACATCTGTGTCTACTGCATTATGTAGAACGCCATTTTCAGAGAGGCTTCTTAAGGAGCTCACTCTCCCATTAGAAATTTGGCTCCAAGGTTAAATAATATTTTAATTTTAAAACGTGTTTAATGTCTTACTAAGGCAGGTAGCCTTTCCTGCTCTATGTTTTTGAGCAGTATAGCCCTTGGTGGCTTCAGACAGAACTCTTCCATTAGTCTTCAGCTCTGAAATATTCCAACTAGACCTAAAAGTTAGGCAAAAAAAGTAAAAGAAATAATGCTTCTCCCTTTGCAGATAACCTCTCCTTAAGATCCTCTGATAAGAATATTAACTTGGAATTCCTGATAATTACCATTTTTTTTTTATTTTACAAAAGGGCTGCAACACATCTCTGTCCGCTCCCTATCTGCTTACAGTAAGCATTTTACTTTTTCTTAACTCTAAATAAAAAAACAGGGAGAGCTGGACCACATTCTCAAAGACAGGGCCTATAATTTGCCACAAATATGGATTATTCATGTCTACGTCTGTACCAAGCACGTACATTTTAAATTAGATTGTGAGCTTAAGTCCAAAGATGGAAGCCCAGGCTAGCAACTATTACTCACAGGAAAAAAAATCAAACAAACAAAAAAACCACCAACAAACAAACCTGAAAATCAAGTAGAAAAGCTAAAAATCAAGTAGAGAAGGTTGGTCATTATGTAGAATCCTTAGAGGAGATATGCATATGAGAATATGAGAAGAGCAATTAACACACTCCACACGTGAATTACTCCACAAGGTAACTCAATATAATAGAGTTGATTTCAGCAGTTATGCTAGGTTATGACAGCTGCAGAGTCAGCCCTACAGGCTGGCTTACCAACTCAGTGCAAATGATAACCTTATCAGAAATATAATAATGCATTTAGGGAGATGTAATAGTCATTTAGAGACATGGACCTTCTCTCCTCCAGTGAAGGAAATCTAAGTCCCAGGAAGTTTCTTATGCAAGGATGTTGCTGGGGAAGCAGCAGAGTCAGTGCAATGGAAAACAGCAAGATGGCACTGGTAACATTATGGCATTAGCATGTTATGTTACCTTACAGTAATGAAACCATTATCATTCAGTGTGTAAAGGCTTGGGCAGACAGCTCAAAATTGTACCTTTATATCATCCAGTGTATTTGTCGGGTAGCAAGTGTCCAAGATCCTTTGGGAATAATTGGAAACATAATAATGGGTAAATGGGACAATAAGATAGCGTGGATGTGGTATGTTAGAGCTTTATTTTGATGTACTTAACTCATCTTCTGTCTTTGGCATATTACTGGAAACAAGCAAGACAGAGATACATATCATGGTATCATAGCAGCACAGGAGCAGAGAGTTCACTGCATGTTGCAGATTGATGATTGAGGAAAGGGAGAACAAATGTGTAGCACACACAACTGACAGAGAAGAAGCGTAGACCTTAGCCAAAACGTGAAGGCAAGACCAAGTACGTCAGTCAGTATAGTACAATCTGAGCACAGCATATGCTACTGTCCTCTGGATTCTTTGGAGGTGTCAGATGTCTTTTGGCTATGTTAAGCTCACAGCTACGACAAAGAATAGAAACTGTATGACTAAAAGGGTAAATTAACCAAAGGCTGCTACAGACTCACTGCAAATAAGCTGCAACATATTCTATTCCATCTTGTTTTGAAAACTTGACCAGGGTTTCTACCAAGAAACAGAATGCATACAGGACATCTGATTGTTCAAGTCTGGAAAGTCTTTTCTATGAGGAAAAGAAACTTCGACATTTTTCACACAGTTTTGAGATGTGTGTATAATTATGTAGATTTGTCCAATCAAATACCCAGGACCTGATAAACACATATATGGCCTTTGGGCCAATTTCCCAGAAAAAAAAACCCAAAAAAACTCAAACCAAATTGAAACAAAACAAAACAAATAGCTTTCTCTTTTCTCCAGAAACAGCACCAACAAGCAAGAGAGACTTTTGGAAAAATCCATGTGCCAAAAATGACAATAGATCATATTGACATTTGGGTAGTTTTAAAGAATTTCTTTACAATTTCAGTTTACGCTAAATGTGTTTTGGCAGTAGGTTATAGGTTAGCTTTGGAAATCTTTAAGCATCTGAATGCATCTACCTGAATAAAAACAAAGAAGGGGACTCATCAGGAGACCACGCTCTTGAAAGTACTGGGCAGATGACTAGGCAGACCTATCATGCAGATGCAAGTTAATTGCTACTAGTTGAATCAGAATATAGACTTGGACACAGGCACTTGTCACACCCGCAGAGTGGTAAGGGCCAATGAGTATAGAAAAGAAAATTGTGTTTTTAACAGTGGCAACTAAAGAACACATCAAAAGTTGTGTATAAGAGTGGAATTTTCCTGTACATGCTTCATATAGACGCAGCTAACAATTCAGCGAAGGTATTTCAAGAAACAGACGCAAATGCTCGATTTTACCAAATGCAGAGTAAATTGAAACCTGTTTAGAAGTTGTTAAAGAATCCACTATCACCATTACTTTAACTATTACTAATACTGTTAACTATTATTACAATATTTTAGAGTAGCCCATCAAGTGCCAGCCTACTGGTGGGAAGAAGTAGTTATGTACCAGGGAATACTACTGTTACCTGGTGTGGCACTTGGAGTTAACAACATGCCACCAAGATGGCATGGGACAAAAACATACAAAAACATATTTTTGGTAGCTTCGGTTGCAGAACTCAAGATGGGTTGTGCACGCACTTTTTCTCTATGAGAAGACATTGGTGAAGCTCAGAGGTTGTTAGAAGCTTGGAAAATGGTTTTGTTTTGCTTTCTGTAGTTGTGAAGGCAGCAATCTCAATCCAATTCCGCTGGTGAAATTATTATAAAAACCCAACAACAACAAACTAAAAGACTTGGCTCTGCAAAGAAAATCATCCACTTTGTTAAAACTGAATCTCCAAATGTTCTGAGTCTATTGCTTCTCTATTTCTCTTGCAGAAAGATGAATGAAGCACACAAGTACTGATGATTGGCTGGACTTGTTTGCAACAGCTGCAGGAGGAGTTGCCAAATCTGGTTTCATATAAGGTAGCCTAAGTGCCTGGTAAGCATTAAAATTCATTTCCATTCTTTAGCACACATAAAAGTATGCTATTGCCATAGAAAATATGACTAAATCCTTAAATGCAGTACGCTTTTCCTGGTCAACTTGCTTTATGCTCTAGCAAGAGCTTAATCGATGAATGTCACCTCCTTCGTGGCTCACTTGAACTTACCGTCAGATATTTTCCGTGAACAATTGCCAACATTTCTTTTTTCATAATATGCTGCTAGAATCCTTCAAAAGCTCAGTGACAAATACATCTAAATGTGTATGGTACTGGAATAATACCTTCTTTTGAAAACAATTTTCCATAGAAATCTCTTTCAGAATTAAAATTGAAAAAAAAAGAAAACCCACCTCAAACTAAATGCTTAGCTAAGAGGAAGATTTTATCACAGCTGTTATTTCCCTGTTTTATTCATGGTTGCTTTTCTCCCTTCAGCCGACTGCTCTTTCTTTAGCGTAGAAAAATCCATTATTGAAAAATGGCCATTTTTGTCTTTGAAACTGAGGGCCAAACAACAATACTTAACCCTTTGGCAGGAAGCCCATGAACTGCTGTCTATTAAGACATAGGAGCCAGAGCCATTGTTCTTTGTTCTTGCTCTATAAAAAGAAAGAAAATGCAGGCTGTGTAACACTTTGCATGGCACAGCCTTATCCCATCCAAGTGCCAATACAATCTGCTGCTCTTTTACCACATGCTTCAGAGTACATTATATTTTGAAGTCATTCAGAGCAAACAAACTTGTCAGGTGGTAAAGTTGTCTGAGAATCCTTTGTGTCCTATTCTGACTCTTGCACTGCATGTTTCATTGTAGTAGCTGAGTGCTTCCCACCACTGTACAAAGAGATATGATGAACTTTTTTTTTATTCCTGTCCAGTGTATAGAACATGCTGGATTTTTTTCTGAACATGATGTGTATGCACACCTACATCCACTCACATGTATAATATCACAGAAGATAAAATCAAGGAAATGTGCCTTGCACTTAAAGCAAAAGTTTAGCTGCAAAAGCCCTGATTTCTTGCAGAGGGCCTTTGCAGTCCCCTACAAAGGAAAAATCCCTGCTGTAGAAAGTTTATTTCGTCTAGGGGAAAGAAATTTGTGACTGTGCTTGACTATCCTGGTTAACTATTTCAGCGCCTTAGTTCTTCAGTTAGGCAACCTGAACATCCAATTTTGAGTGCTTTGAATGAGGAGTGAAGGGCTGGGTGTAACCTGGTGCTCTGTAGGATGTTGTCCTGGGAGACGGAAGACAAAACCTCCATGTCTGAGTTTCTGAGAGGAGCTACATATTTCCTATGCTATCCGCTTCCTGCCTGAGTATTCTGGAGTCATTCTGTTCTCCACTGCTACCTGCTCAAATGCCATTAATTCAGAGACAATTCCATTTTGCCTGTTTCTCTGTCGCTAGCTCCCTGCATATTTCCATGAAAGTTGAACTGCTGTTGCTAGGGAGATAGTCCATTTCTGCTGATTAGTCACCCTCTGCCGTCATAAGTGACTTTAGAGCTAAATAGTTCACCTGGCCATCAGTTCTGATGTCACAAGGACTGGGGCCCCACAGCAGAGCAAGTGGAAATCAAGCAAAACAACAGTGCTTATAAAAACAAGACAATTTTTTCAAAATTATGGTGAATTCTTTGGGAAAAATCAGTGTAGAAATTAAAAAAAACAGGATTTTAAAAAATCTCTGAGTCATTTAACAACTTTTTAAACTAAATCCAACCTTTACTGACATTTGAAAGCACTAAGGAAATGAATTCATTTTTTGGATGGGTAGAATCCTTTCTATGGCACAAATTATTTTTCGGACTGATTTTCTATTAAGACACTCTCACAAAATGAATTTCTAGTTTTATTTTAAAACCTATTCAGTTTTGAATGAGTCACTCAGTTCCTACACATAAGGGAATCTTGCAGTCCAAATACTATTTAAGACTCAAAATGAAACCATGTTTTATGTCTGAATAGTGAACTATAATTACCTCAGTTTATAACCGTCAAGAAAAAAAAAAAAAGAAAAAGGAAAGAAAAAGAAAGAAAAGAAAAAGCATAGCAAAGCAAAGCAGCAGACTTTATTAATCCACACAACAGATACTATTCACCCTTTATTTGGAAATCTACAGACTGACCTCCAAAACTAAACAGGAAATCCAGAATTCAGGAATGACAAGAAAGGAGAAGTGCATTCCCATTCCCACAAACTACATAATTCATGCTTTTATGAACTTATGTAACAAGCTAAGCTATAGGCTAAATGTCACTTTCTGTGTTAGACTGTATATCTGGCTCTATCTCATTTAGACAGACAAAACCAGGTGACCTGTAAACTAGGAATTGTTTTTCTCCAAACCAGACAACATAATTTCAGTAACCTGACAGCAATGTGTTTATACAGTGTAGCGTTTTACAAGAATCCAAATGTGCATTGTGAGTAGAAGGTATATAGAAATATAATAAATCTCAGGGCATAACAATTGCTTTGGTTAAGAGTAAACTAATAATTATTTTATTTTTACCTTTTTTGTAATTCTAGAAATTTTCAATTCAAACCCATTTTCCAAACTAAAAAGTGTGGGTTTATTAATTTTATTATTTGTAATCCCATCAATACTTTCTGCTCTCCTTGCTCTCCTAAGACAAAGGGCAGTTGAACATAACCCTCCCTGTAGACATGCTGCTATATTAAGCAGCAGTATTACTTTACTAGGTGACGGACAGGATTCTTTGCAGTACTCAGAATGTTGCCCTAAGATTTCTAGATTGATCTATTTTATCCGTCTTTTTGATATTTTAGGAAAAGTTCACAGGGATCAACATCTACCCACTAGGTAAGATATTTAGAAGTTTAGCAATTGCGGCTTTGCTTTAAAGCCATCTTACAGACCCTGCAAAGCAATACACATATCACTTTTTTCTCTGTATCAATTTGATGCTAAACGTCATTGGCAGCAATAGGAATAGCCACAGAAATATCTGTTGCTCTGTTTTGTTTAGGTGGCCTTACACTGACATTTAATGTTAGTCAGTCAGTTATCAGTGCGATAAGGAAAAATTTCATATGGAAGATGTTTATGACAATTTCTCCCCAAGTAGGTTAAAGCAAAACAGATGACACATTTTTCCAGCAAAGCATGATGCCATATTTTATGATAATCCATCATGACACAGAGTACAGTCAGTGAAAGGTTTCTTTTTCACATGGAACAGTATGAATAGAAAGTCTTAATTTTTTAACCTCCTTCCACTGTCCGTGTTAACTGACAGAAAGAAGCATATTTGATATTTTTTTACAAAAATAATAATTAAGTAAGAGCAAAAATGTGTCTCTACTTTTTATGCCTAGTCTGAGAAAGCCAGTTAGATAAAGTCAGCATTAAAATCTTCAGTAACATGTGTGTGAGATATCAAGAATACATTTCCTGAGAGGCGTGCCAGTTTACAGAACTAGTAAGGATTATAACATTGCTTCAGAGTGAGGAAAAAGAAATGTGAAAGGTAAAGAGAACACTTCATTAAACATTAGAGGAGGAGGTATGACAAACCTTACAAGGTCTGTGTAATAGTGACACACTGCAAACAAGAATGGGTTAATTACCATTAAATACAAATATACAGACCTTGCTGCCTGGCAGTAATTCTGCCTGCTAAGGAGATGCTGGAATTGTTTCTTAACCTTTGTACTTTATCTGCCATTTCAAAATGCATGTATATAACAGGCTGGAAGAATGATCTGGCTTATTTCTATGTTTTGCCAGAATAGGACAAACATAAAGCAATTACTTGAAGGAACAGAAAGAAATCTCTGCTATGTAAGTCTTAATGGATATTTTTTCTGGTTAAAAAGAAAAAAAGACTGAAAAAGACTGCCAAGGGAAGATGCATTCAAGTAATGTGTTTAATTTCTATTTCCCCAGCTTAAACAACTGTGCATTTTAAACATTGTTAGGAGGTCCATCAGTATGACATTGGAGTTCAGTGTAATGAGTAAAGGTTTCAAGTACTGTCCCCCGCGAATGACCTCCATTATCACCTTAGGCAAACTCCCACCTCCCAGCGTTTATCTGGCCAATTAATAAGCCATACAGGTCAGGGATGGTCTCTCAATCTGCATCGCTACTATGAGGGAGTTCTGTCTCAGTAGGAGGCAATACAACCTACTGGAATACAAATGACAATAATTCAGTAAGAAACAGATGAGAAAACAAAGGGAAAAAACTTTCTAATGTGACTGTGAACAGATTCTTTAATCGTTTATTTGCAAAAACGCCACTTTGTATCAGGTAAACCAGTTGGCAAATTTGGATCAAATTTAACAGATTGTACCAGCTGATTATTGAAAAACATGCACTATACAGAAATTATCAAGTAATGACAGCACTTAATGTACGGGGAAAACTGTCAGGGAAATGCATGTATCACTCACAAGTCAAGGGGAAATTAATCCTTTTCTCTAACTTGTGAATTCACAACGTATGTGGAAGACTCCAATTCCAATATATACATTTACAGAGTGAATTTACTGAAACTTGAACCACAAACCCTAGTCTTGCTTGAAGTAACAGGATACTCCTCAAGGGAGTTATGCTTGTGAATATATATATGTGCTCTTATTTTAAAAGGAAAAAAATTAAATAAAAAGTTTTTCTCTTGAAAAAAAATTGTTTACTTATCAATGCGTCATTCAAAATATATGGCTTTTCAAATTGAAAAGCTATCAATTTTTATTTGTTTATTGTTGTTGTTATTTTTCAACAAGGAAACCAGGAAATCCCCAAGAACAAAACTTTTCTCAATTTTGTCAAACACAAGCCAAAAAAAAAAGAGATTTGACAGAAAAAGTCTTTGAAATTGGGATCAATTCTAGTTGCAGGTGAAAGACTTACATTTTGGTGATTTCTGTTCTTCTAATGGAAATCATACGGTCTTTTACATTTTTGTATAACTTTGGAAAATAGTGACATGTTAATTTTTATAGACTTTACTTTCTTTTTTATAACAGACTGTGTTACAAGTTTTCCCTTGATCATCCCAACTTTGGTTCTTATCATGGAAAGACATTGGAGCATGCACAAAGATCCATTTCAGATGAAATTGTACCTGAAGATGTGCCCTGCAGCACTCTAACTTTTCCTAGCAATCCCATGCATGGAATCAGACTAGAGCTAGTCCAAAGCTAAGTGCCAAAGCACAAATTGTATGGATGTTGTGTTCTCAGCACTGGCTGATTTCTGGTCACAGTAGGTAACACAATATGTCACTGTAAATGAAATCATAGATGATAATTACAAATAAATACACCTAAATCATAAGATTTTAATATTGCAGACACAGGTATGAATAACTGTAGGAAGGCTGCTGGAGAAAACTATGAAACATGAGGACCTACCACCATATGTAGTGCTAATCATAGCTGCAATGACGGTACAGCTGCAATACCATACTTACAGTATTAACATCAACAAAATATTTGCAATCATAATAAAATAATTAAAATTACTAATACCTGCATAGATTTTAACAATTTTTAAGATATTTTCATAAATACAGATTGAAATAAAGACTGCAGTGACTTACACAGAGTGCCTACCAAGCTTCTCTTCTGTCTGCTAAATCTGACAACAGTAGTTTATGCAAGAATTGCAGCTCTAGTTATTCACAGTCCTTTATGAAATCATAATTTTGGGTTCATATTCACAACAGGAAGTATGAACAAAAATTTAAGAGTGTGTTTGACTACACACTAGCAGGAAGGTTTAGCTCACTAATTCAGTTCAAAGATTTTAACCTGCTGATACCATCCCTACTAGTTTGGAGATGGAAACCTATCAAATACAAAATAGTAGCTGCAAATACCTTGGTCAAATAGTAGAGACTGAAGGATAGGTGAAAACCTGAAACTGAAAGTTAAAGTTTACTCAAAACCTCAGGAAATGAATCAGCTGAATTTCAATATAGGAAACCAATCACCCTTTAAAATGTCAATAGTCCAACTCTCCCCTGTCCTAAATTTTGTGAGTCCTTTGTATTTCCACAAAGTGAACAGGACAATTAAGCCTGTCATGACTCATTTGTGCTGCTCTATCAGTGCAGAAATACCATAAAGGATTCCCCTTTTTCCAGTACAGTTTAGAAATTTTGATGCTCCCCGTTGCATGTATTTGAACCTTTCCAGTTCTTCCTTGTAGAATGTTTACCTTTGCAAAAGTCTAAAAATTATGGACTTGCCCTCATCGTATAAAGGGGGTCTGAGTTATACAGTCTATTACACTGTCTGGGACTTTGGCTTTCTCTTCTGTTCCCAGTCATGCATGTAAGAGAAGCAGGGAGCAAGAGACTCTGTAAAACAGTACAGATTCTACCTGTTTGACAAAGCACCTGTTTAAAGGGGCACACATAGCTAACAAAATGACTATTAGTGTATGACATCATGCCAGGCTATATTATAGATACAGATTGTTGTTATCCTTAAGAATCCTGCAACATCACAGCAAAAGCTACATGAAATCACTTTGAATTTGCCTGTAAGTAGCTAAAGGGCACAGATGAGTACACAGAAGAATAACTACTTGTTCTTTTTTTAACATCTGGTAATTAAGTGGAGAAAAGCAGTTGTTTCTTGTGGGAAAATAATTCACCCATTAATCTTAAACACAGTAACCTAGTCACAGCATTTGGATCAAATTGCAGAAAGGATGAAAAACACTGGCAGCATTTTATTTCACATACTGACATCAAATCTGCATTTATTTTTCTGTACAATGTTCTTCATAGCCTCATGAGGGCTTTAGTACAGGGAGAGAATAGGGTTACAAAGAGAATGCATTGCAAGGACATACGGTAAATGCATACTCACTAACACTGAGACTGGAAGAGGGGGAAAATGAACTGGAACTCACAATCTTATTAGAAGCCTTCTTATTAGAAGAACATGTGAAATTTTACTCTTCTGTTGCTTTTTCTTTTTCCTCTTTCTTTTTTTTTTACGCCCAAGGCAATACAAAACCGTTTGTTTCAGCTTTGCCTCACTTTTAATTTAGAAGTCAAGCTCTTAGCCCTCTGAAATTTTCATATGGCTTTATTCTTTCTATAAAAAGAAATTCTAGGACATTAAATATAGTTTATATATGTGTATAGACTAAGTTTTACCACTATAATAGGCAGTTAGGTGGTAAAGACTGAAACTGAGAGAGCTGCATCAGCATGAAGCTGGTATAATGTACAGTGATTCAGTCCCATTCTGGATTCATATAAATGCACAATATGAAAAAGAGAGACAAGAATAAAGGCATGCTTATGGCTTGCTGATATAACCAGCACCTCCTACTGCATATAAGTTCATTTTAGCAAATGCAAATGATTTATTCAGATACAGTACCTACATCTTTCTAGCAAATTCTTTTACAGTAATTCCATTTGAATGCAGACATCTGCTGAGAAACCATAGAGTATCAATTAAGCTTTCTCTATGTGTCATTTAACTGAAGTGTTTTCATCATGGACATGACCATTGCCTAATTCAGGATCGATTTGTATGCAAACCAACCAATTTTTAAGTATTTGGAATCAATCACTTGAATATTGAAAGCTCCCCATATTTGAAATATTGAAGTTACCCATTCAGTGAGCTCCATTTAGCTGTCCACCGAAAAAGGTAGGAGTTTTGTGAAAAAATGCAGTATGATTATGTAATTAATTCCAATGCAGATGTACAAAGGGAGCAGCGGTAATCTTCATTACAGCTTTTCCTTACTCTGAGCAGCTGGCTTTGCAATCTTACTTTTCATTTAACAAAGCAGTGCTGATAGTTTAATACAATTGCCTAGGGTTTTTCTTTTTTTTTTAATGAGCAAAATAATAACTAAAAATTTCAGTATGTGGATGCATATTGTCTCCCATATTGATTAACAACAAGGTTTATATTTGAACAAGTTGGAAAACTCATTTCTTCTATATTTTCTGTGCATGGAAAATAACCGTTTTTTCATTAGACTCTGCAATAGATTTTTTTTTTTCCCCAAAGTAAATAGACATTCCTTTGACCTTTTTTATTTTCCAAGTGAATTTCATGGTCTTTGCCACTTGAGCTAAAGTACTTGCAAGTCATCCCTTTGGCTATGCCTCCTTATGGAAGAGACAGAGGAGAGAGAGCTAATGCAGCGCTCTGCTAGACCACCATGTGGTCCCTCAGCTCCCAACACGTTACCTATATAAATAAGACAGATAGTTGTGCCTCCAGCCTTTACACATCAGCCTGACCCAGCCTAGAAGCTAAGTTGCCCTCAGTACAGTGTTATCCTATAGGTAATATATCCTGTGACTTTACAGCTTCTGCATTAAACCTGGCTTCACACAAAAGTGCCGACAAGATACAGCTGTCTGCACTTGTTTGTATGTGTAGGCATACTTGATTCCTATACTTCACCATATGCTATGCAAATTATACCTTGCTAATGCATTTCACAGTGGTTTGTGACAGTAGAGGAAAACAGATCCAAGCATTCGCTCTCATGTTCAGAAAAGGAAAATACTGTAATAATTATAAACTTCTCTATTATTCTCCACAAGTGTTTTTTGATTTCTTTTCATTTTCCTTCACAGCTGACTCTTGTCATGTTCTCTGTCTGCTCTTGTGTATCCCCAGATCATGCCTTCTCAGACCTGACTTTGTCTCTTCATTGCCATTCCATTCATCCCTCTCATCACTTTTCTCCCAACGAATGCCCAAGTATGATTTTCAGAAACTTATGACTTTGATATTCTGGAGCAGAGTTTCATAGGATTTTTACTCTCCCATATGAGACTCCTGTCTCATAAGACAGGAACTGAGTGCTTAGAAAGTACTACACACTGAACTAAAACATCTCGGCAGGGTTGGGTCATCCTGTCCTTGCAACCTCCCCCTCACTCAAGCGTCCACATCCCAGACAGCATTTTCAGAGAAACCACTTCTGTCAGAAAGCAAACAAAAAGAAGTATAGCTGCAATACAGTGGCAGTGCTGGGAAGATCCCAAGTTGTTTCTTCCACTTTTTCTTTTCTTTTGGCAATATTTATGCTTCAGTCCATTCCCCTGTCCAGTGTGATATGGTGGGGAGTTGCAGGACACTCCTGAAAAATAGACGGACCATGACAAGGGAAAATCTTCCTGGTCAGTCTTGCTGCTAATCTTATGTTATCTCCTGCTCTGACTGGGGCTAAATGGGGGAAGGAGCCATGAATAATCTTCGTGCCTGATACCTGAAGCACAAAACTGCATGTTTAAAATTAAACAATTTCTCAGTAACATGTCCAACGATATCCCTACGGATAAGGAGTTCCACGAAACTTAAGCTTGTGTTTAGCTGAAAGGACAGGTATTTTTTAGAAATGGCATTTGAACCAGAATAATTTTCTGGGTAATTTAGTGTAACATTTCACATTTCAAAACAGATTAATATTCTAGCAAGTGGCTTTTAACAGGATTTGCAAAGCTAGGCTGCAAGTGCTTCCTGTCAAGCTGCCATACAAAGACTGGACTTCTTCCCATTGAGAACCACTCCTCCAAAACACGGCTTTTTGGATGAGAAGCAAATATTTTTCCATTACTCATATGTGTTCTGAATTTCATCAAAATAAAACAAAAATTGTCACAGACAACTGGAATATTTCCCACCTCATCTCACTGTATCAGACTGCAGTCTAGTTATGATAGTCACATTCATGGATGAAGAGGTGCTCCGGCTTCCCTTGCATTTCCATGCAAGCTGCTTGCTCGGATGATGGGTGGGTGCAGAGCTGCTGCTCTCTTCTTCTCGGCAAGAAGCTGCAGTGAGCTGAAGAGCAGCTTGCCCCCAGGCTGACACTTCGGGAGAGGCAACTTTTTGGGTGACCACTCCTGCATTTCTGAAGCAGGTCAGCAACACGCTGGGTTTGAGAGTGAAGCACATTGTCAAAGTTTATATTATCTCCCTCTGTCAAGAGATTAAAAGCACTTATTTAATGGATCATTGAGTTCAGAGACTATGCAATATGCCTTTTACACATTTTCAACTATAGAGTAAGGCTAGCTTCTGGTAATAAAAGTTGTAAAACACGTAAAATTGATGAACAAGGGTTTTTTTTTTTTTTTGCTAGAGAAAGAACATGTATTTTTAAGCAAAGTGTATATCTGCTTTTCCTAAGACAATGAGCCTGGAGTTCTGTGAGTTTATTGTTTTGTCTCCTAAAATAATTACATGATAGAGGAAGACCTCAGATTTATAATCTTGTTCTGGAAATGTAAGTCATATTTTTTAGATCTCACAACTTACACTTTCTTCAAACTTTTTCTTCTTAAAGCAATTGAGACTCAGCCCCACTAAAACAACTTGCACATGATTAACCAAGTTGTTTGTTTTCAATAAAAATCCTTAAAAGCTATCACAGTATTGTTTAAACTTTTAAAATTAAGTATTTTATTTCAAAATAAAAAATAATATTGCTGTGTCTTGTAAGGAACATTGAAGTTGCTTGAAACTGAATTAAAAGTTTTATTTCAAGCTGAAATTCTCACAAAATGACTAATACTTTTTTTCTGCCAATTCAGCTTTTCTTGAGTTTAGCTTGTAGAAACCTGAGATTAAATATTAGTTTATCTCTGCTTCTGCTGAATTGGTAGAAATTTTATGATCAACTTTAGTAGGAAAAGGCCAATCTTTTAAAAAATATTGAATCTGAAAGCATTACTTTTAACACTCTCCCATTAGAAATCTAACAGATCAAAAATTTGAGGAGAAGAATACGCTTTTAATTGTCAAACTTATTCTGCTGTATTGCAGGGAATGGAGGGAATCAACCTCAATGGCACGGTTACATCTGTTCAGTAGGTGGTTTTTTAAAGTATATATCATCTAAGTTCTTTGGGATAAAAAGCAATAGCTGATAAAAAAGTACAAACCAGAACACTGCTGTTGTTCTCAATGAGCATTAAAAGCCATGAAGGTTTTATTTTCCATATTTATCTTTTCTTCTGCAATCTTTTATATACTTATGCCAGTTTTATTTTATGAAATTATTCTGTAAAGAAATTATTTAACCACATTAAAGGTATTTTATTTTGCATAACTGAAGATTTGCAGAATGCAGAATGGTCTTATCCTAATGATGTTAAAACATACCGTTGCAGTAATTCCAAGGAGGCACCGGAGCTTCAGGCCTGTGCCTAAAATGATACAATGGATACAGAGGATACAGTGCAAAATACAGATTGTATAGTGATGGTAGCAAGAAAGACTATAATGTATTATGGGAGATTGCATTGGTGCCAGCCAGAGACACATCCAGCTTGCATACACAGGAGAAAGTGGGGCATGAAAAATCCAGAACTGCAGAAGCCATCATGCACCAGCCACAGCAAGTAGCTAGACACCAAAATTAGCATTGATTCAAAATGAAATATTTCATGTTATAACCAAAGTTTGATTTATTATTTTAAAAAAGAAAGAGATATAAAACTTGTGACACTACTGAATTATTTTTTCCTGAGTTTTTTTTGTTCCATCTATTGCTTCTTCAATGATTCTAAAAATATATTTATAGCTTGCTTTTATATCCTGACTAAGCATAGAAGACAAATGTTGAAACATCCAAGTAACCAAATATTCGTTGTTAAGTAAGACTTTTTTTTTTCTTTTTTTTTGCTTTCCTCATTTAATTTGGTGCAGAGTTACAAATCCGAATTCTCTGGATCAGATCTGCCTCTTCTGATTTGCTTCAGTTGATATATATTTAATTTTTTTAACCAATTGTCCTTCTTACCAGTCATTAACTGTACAGTATGTATAGGAATATTACCTTTCTAACGGGACCATGAAATTTAGACATGTGAAATTTAGATGTTTAAAATCAGATGATGTGGCTAATGCAGTAGTCTCTGTAAAAAATAAAACAACAACTGTTACTACAGGATGGACTTTATCACAGAAAACTGTGTAACTCTGTCTAGGAAATCCTATCTGGTGATCTCCCACTCAAGCAACATCCTATTTTTACTTTTACTCCCTTTGTTGAAGGTACAGACAAGCATAAAAAAATGGGTGAACAGGAATATGTTTCTGACCACAGCTGGTCAGCAGGACTGACGATTTGACACTTTGAAATTAATTTAATGGCCATAAAATCAAATAAATTTTTTCATCAGTGATGCAACTTCAAGTGTAGACATATTTTTTTCCCTCTCACTCTATTCTGAAAACAGGTGTACATTTGACTTTAAATTGCTAATTAGCTGTGGGAGTTCCTTATACTGTGAGCAGAACAGAGGCACTTGGGATGTGCATAAATGTGAATAACATACTGAGTGGCTCCTGTATAAATTCAAACATAGCCCTACAGTGATGAAAGGATAAGACTCCCTTAGGTGTCTGGTTGTCTCTTCACAAGGCACCCCTTGTGACGTACCCAGAGGTATTGCCATCACTGCCAGCACCTTGGAGTGATGTAGGCCCGTCGTGGTTATCAGCAGCATTACATCTGTCAGCCTCTAAAGAAGCCCTTCAAGAAAATGCATAATCAACATGAACTTTACCTAGAGGAGGGGAAGAATGTTGTTACATGAAGCATGAGATTGTTCCATGCTCTAACCTATGCTGCTCTGAGAAGGCTCTTTTTACATAATTAACAGTAACTAACAGTGAAAGGACTTTTTCCCCTCCTGGGTCTTTGCAAACTGAACTCCCCTCTCTGCACGTGGTGAACAGCCAGTTTACTTCAAGACAAATAATTTACAGTTGTCTCTTCTGACTTCGGGGACTGAGCTTGAGAGTGACGAAGACCTAGGTTCCCTAAGTGAGCCGTGGAAAGAAAAGGGACACTGCCAACGGAAATTCAGGCCACTGCAACTCTGACCTAATTTCCAGTAGTGCTTAATTCTCTACTGCCTAAATAAGGCTGGAGGCAATTACACTCTAAGTCTGGTGCTTCTGCTGAGTGTTAGATATGGAAGCCCAGCCATTTGCACATTCACAGAAAAGATCTAGGATTTAATAACAAAGTTAGGGTCCAGTTTCAAGCCATTTAAGGGGTTAACCACCTTTAAGTCCCTTTATATTCCACAGCATTTGAAAGTCCTCAGAAACTCAGAAGAAGGAAGTTCTGTGCCTTGTAGAGCTCAGTCTGCTATTAGAATCATAGAATCATAGTATCATTTAGGTTGGAAAAGACCCTTGGGATCATCGAGTTCAACCATCAACCCTACTCTACAAAGTTCTCCCCTACACCATATCCCCCAACACCA
>VXAK01018561.1:0-56797 GCA_013399435.1 Arenaria interpres
TATATATATAATTTTTTTTTTCTGCTCAGTTAACAAGATATTTACAACTATCTGTATCTCTTTGCTTTGTTTAATTATTGTGGTTTTAATATTATGATAGAGTTCAGAAAATAAGACAGGAAGTCTTTACAAAAAACGTCTTTTCCCTGAGCACGACAGCTTCTCCCAAGTCAAACACTGAGGTCAGCACGTTTACACAACTATAGTGAAGAGGAAAAATAAAACAGATTTCTGGTATTTTTCTAGCAGGTGTGTCATCACTGTTAGCTTTAGCTTCCCCACACCCTGTTTGCTTTGGCAGGAGTCCAGGCTGTAGTAGGTTTCAGATTAGACTTATGAGGTCAATGGGCACTGGAGGAGGATTCACATGAATTTTAAATTAACTTCTGGAAGAAAATAACTGCCTTTTTATTTTTTAAATATCCACTAAAACATGGCTTTGTGGAATGCTTAAACCCATGAACTACTTATGGTTGGCATCCCAGTATAGACTGTGCTTCTAACAGGGGAAGAAAGGGTGTTAGGTTACTCAAAATTAGTTTGCCTTTGAATTGGCCTGTAGGACAGAAGGGTGGGCAGAGACACTGCATGTGAACAAGCAACTGCTGGGCCAATCTAAAGCAGAAGACTGAGCACTAAACTGAGTAAATTAGCAGAGACATTCAGAAGGACCAGTGCTTCTCAAAAGAGAAGCAGGTCAAACAAAAACCTGTGGAAAATGACAGCCTTCAAGTACAAAGAAAGGGCTGTAATTATTATCAGACGTACTTCAATTAGCTACTTGCTTAAGCACTGACAAAAGAATGAGGCTTGGGCACTCTCTACAGTAGAGGTGTAGAACCGTAATGGCCAAACAGAAAATTTAGGAACTATCATATTCCAAATTTTCATTTAAATTTACTTGTGAATTTGTAAAGAGCAGATTCTTCAAAGAAAGGCACAATGTAGCCAAACTATGAAATTCCTGTCAAGCCCAAGAAAGATCAAAAGACAGCAAACATACTTTTCTTTGCTAATGACCTATGCCGTCCAGCAGCAAAGTATAAACTAGCACAGAATGCACCCACAGAAGAGGGGGTTAGCATGTTTCCACCAATGTTAGGAGGAATGTATCGCCACAGCATTTTGGAAAAGTACTTTCAAGTAACAACAATCACCAGTACATTCATCATTATTTAACATACACATTTTCACTTTTCTACTGTCCTTCAAGCTCAGCAGCGTGTCTCAAATTAAGGCAGTTCTGTGCTCTAATTAATTTATTAGCTGGTCCTGAACTCTTGCATTCAAACAGAGCAAGTCAAACTCAGAGCCACAGGTGCCTACAAAAAGCCCAATGACATTTTCAGTGCTACAGCATAATAAGCGTTACTGCCATAAAACGTAATAGAGAGCTAGTCTAATTCTTTGAGTCCCAGAGACAGGGTTTATTAAAGATGCCCAGCACATTTCATCTTCCATTATTAAGCTACTGAATAAGTTATTTTATTCATGAAACCAACAATCTTTCTAAGTAGACCGACCCTATAGGAGCAGAGAACCAATGCTGAACTTCAACAGACTGACCTTCCCGTAACAATCTTGTTTGTTCCACGTATGGATAAGTGGCACCAAGCCTGAGTATACTGCCTTTTGTTCAATGGAAAAGAAGTACAATTTCAATCACCATTCTTAGAAGCGATAAACCCAGTAACATAATTTTCTAACTGTTCCTCTACATATTACTGTGCTTTGACATCATATAACAATAAAAAGGATTTTCACTAGCAAAAGCATAACATACATTTTTGTATCTAACTTGTTCTCTAATGTCCTGATAGGAATGCCAAACATCATGAAGCAGAGCACTTTATTCAACATCACAGTGTTCAATTCACAAATTATTTTGCATTTAGACAAACCGTAACTGTGGAACACGATCACATTTCAGCACATTGTCACTAACTAAACATGTATTTTCATCTTTAAAAATAAAAGGTCTGGGGAGGAGAAAGCCTCCCATAGGGATTACCGTGGTTAAAAAATTGAATTATGGACAATTCTTCACCTAAACTGGAGTAGCTCAGGCTCGTGCAGTGGAATGATGACCATTTGCTAAAGCGAGTTGCTAGCCAATTCACATTCCAGGAGCAATGAAAACATTGGTTACTGTGGCTGTGAGTAGTGTTGGCAAAGTCAGAACTGTGGCCAAATAAAGAGCAAAACACAGAGTTGCCTCCAGCAAGTTTCCTGCTCAGTGTTGTTATTCGGGAGGACAGTGGTGGCAGACCTCTGCGTAAGGCTATGGCAGAGACGGCTGCCTATGTCAGCACACAGAGGGTGTCTAATGGCCAATACTGAGGTTTGTTACTATACAAAATAATGTGCTGATCATCTTTTTTGTGTCATGGAGGAAGTTAAATGAAGGCCACTCTATCTCACCTTTAAGTTTATTTGTAGCTGAATGCTGCTGGAGAGTTTCAGGATAGCTTTTATCAAGAATTAAGATAAATGCATGTAATTTGAATATTCAAATGAAGTTAGCACATTTATCATTTCTGCTTTCCAACACAATACAGCTTGGTCTGCAGATTCAAAGTAATTTATACATATTGCAGAAGTGGCTAAAGAAAAAGATCAGACTCCAGTTTGACTGATGAATTCTAACAGAAAGTTAACATTTCATTTTTTTCCATCTTTTAAAGTGCATAGATAGAGGGGATGGAGTATAAGTGTATCACGCACATCCCACATTTTATACAATTATTTTTATTTCACGTAGTGAAATATACATCTGGTTGTGAAATTACCAAAATGAAGAAAAAAAACCCAAAAACCCAACCAACAGAACACTCAACCTTGATGCTTTTGAGAACTAGTCTCAAGAGGTCTGTGGAATTTTACCATTATATTTCAAAATAACAGAGGTGATAAAAACAGCCAAAGTTAGAACATAATCCTGTTAGCTGCACTAATAATTATAAGCTTCAATGACAGGGCAAAATGCTGCAATTACTATGTCATCTGTCTTGTCACGGATTGTGACTAATTACCATCCTTGCTATGACACCCACTCTGCTTATCCTTTCTATCTTCACACACATTTATTGGCAATCCCACTGCTTATCTCCCAACACTACTCAGAAACAGGAATATTTTCTATCTTCTTAAGAAAAAAGAAAATGGAATAATAACTGATACACCATGATCCTTAAATGTCAGAGCACTCCTTCTTGCTTTTCTGCTTGCAAAGAGAAGATTAAATAAAGCTTTATTCTGGGGACAACTGTAATAAAGCACCAACACTATTTTTGCTTTCTCAACTTTACTGCTAGCATCTTTGGAAGACACATTATTCTACTAGTTGTGAGGTCACTGTTCATCTGATTTCATCTAATGTTTCTTAGCTTGAAATCTGCACTTCCTGCTTTCTACTGACTTCTCCATGATAATTCTAGCCATCCCTTCTGCAGGGAAGTAAGACAAGTTCAGTTTACAATCCTTCTGGGTTTCTTACGGTTTACAAAAACCCACCACAGTAATATTCCTTCCAGTTACTGATCAATACACCTGTAACTTCACCCTCCCCTTTTAAGCTGTCCCATTTCTTTCACACCTCAACAGCAAGCTGTCTTTGTGGAATTGCTCACTGCATTGCTCACTGCTCTGACTGGTTATAGGACTTGATTTTTACATCAGTTGAAAAATCTGGAACACAGCAGGGAACGGGCAACTATCAACATAATTCTAACTACTGGACTTTAATTGAGCAGACCAAACTCTTGCTGGTTACAGCATCTACTATGCATGGAAAACAAAACGCCTTTGTAGTAGAAAAATGAGCTGGAACTTCTGATTTCCCTAGTCAATAATGCAGGCACTTTGAAAATTTCCTTTTTAATGTTAACAATGTGGTCTTGTCTATTATGGAAATAACCCCTTGGTTATAGCTACTTGCAACACAGTGTTTAATTAAATTATTTGGAAAGCACTGCTCTTCTGTTAAACGTGTATCTAACTAGTTTAAGCAGAAGCAAAACACCAGGAAAAAAAAAGGAAGTTCATTTCTCTACCTTTACAGCTATGACCTGGGAACTCAAAATCTCCTGTTGAAACCACTCGAAAGTCTCTTGGTAAAATCTGGCTACACTGAAAAACACACTTAACTCTTTCCAAGAATAAAAGGTGAAGCAGATCTTGAGGGAATAAAAAGCAAAACAATCTCTTCTCACAATCTTTCATGCAATTGTTCAAAGAAGATCTAGAAATTAACCTTTCAAGCTTTTGCAAATCATATTTGATTTAAGTCAATATAGGGACCCTCAGAATACTGAAACACATTAGATTTTCTCTGGTGCCTTTTTGGTCCCTAGCTTTTTTGGAAGGTGAAATAGAACCATAGAATTGCCTAGGTTGAAAGGGACCTTTCAGACCATCTAGTCCAACCATTAAAAACTGCACTTTCAAGCTAGCTGGTTTATAGGTCTGCCACAGTTGCTAATAACTGTTCTTTTTAATTAAACTAACTATAAAAATAACCTATGTCATTGTTACATATGTATTTAAGAACTTCATACATCTAACTGATGAAGCTATCTGCGTAACTAAGCTAACAATGTGGTATGTGACATTTATCGCTGATTCTATAAAAGCAAGTTTAAGACAATCCACTAAGTATCAACAATTTCAAATTCCAATAAACTGGGCCATATTTTTCCAACCCTTTCCTCTGCCGCCTGTGCACACCCGTTCCTTCTAGTCAGTTTTGTTGTTCGTGCAGCTGCAGTATGACCTGAACCATTCAACACTGACAAGGCAGACCTTCCCTTACTGAAGGAAAACAGAAATACCTCTTCCTGTGAACAGTCATCTACTAGGTGATGAATTTGCCGAGACATTATACAAGATAGAAACTATAGTTTTGCAAATTCAATGGTCTTACAAGGTGTTGCTATAAAGTACAACAAAATGGAGCAACTGAAATTTGTATTTTAATATAAGCAAGATCGACTATTTGTGAAATACGCTGATATTTCTGAATTATAAATATTATCTTCCAAATTATTGAGTTTATGATCTGATACTATTTTAAAATTGTAATTATACACTATTGCCCCCATGCCGACTACACACAGGATTTCGGCACAAAGGATGGATAGACAAACAGACTGAAGAATGTGAACATGCTGAAGAATGAAGAATTTAATGTACAACATTTCTAAACTGTCTTCCTGAGTTTGTAACCTCAGTTACAGTTTGTAACAACTCAGTTACAGTTGTTTGCAAAAAAACCGATTATTCACATGCATTCCTTTTTCTAGTTTTCCATCTCTCAACTCTTCTCACTTGCACAGGCTGGTTTTTTCATCCAAATAATTATTCCCTATTTTCAGAGGCAGAAAGAGCAAGCGAGCATGCATGCACAAAAGACATGAGCACTGCTTTCTTAAAACTTTTAATGACATTATTAGTTTTTAGGTGCTCAACTTATTCATAAGTTTTTAGCCTTGTGAAAGGCAGAATGACAGGGAAGAATAATCCCACAGGCTTTTCTGGTTAAAAATGTCAAGAACCTCTGTTTAATAGTGCTGTTAGTTAAAACATTTAATCCACATAAATTTAGAGGCATGATAAAACCAGATCTTCACATATAACAGGCTATCAAGTGTGAAGAATCCTAACTGAACATTGCAATCATACATATTTTTTGTGCAATGATGTCTGTGCTAAAACAAAACAAATCAAAGCAATTTAGCTCATCTCATCATTATTCAAAAGTATTGCAGTATCTTAAAGATTTATTCTAGTTCTTAGACAGCTTACCTTACCACCGAGAAACCTGAGCTGCACTTATATTCAGCAACAGGTGAAAAAGAACACCTGTGCATCTGCCAGCTGATTGTAAATATTTCGCAAAATACTGCTTTTGACAGAGATAAAAGGCACTTATACAGAAGCAAGCTAGAAGCCAGTCTTTGAAAATTGCTTTGCTAGAGCCAAGCAGTTAGCATGTAACCAATTCACAGTACTGAATACTGTTTTATAGCTCAACATAGAATTTTGATTTCAGCTGATCAAATCTCTCTGAAATATTAAAGGGAGGCTGTGCCACAAACGTGAATTCAAAATATCAACAATAAGTCTAAGTTTACCTTCATCCTATCCATGTATGCTTCCATTTTTAATTGCTCCACAGCTTTCCTGGCTTGAGATATATTGGTTGTACTGTTTGACACTAGTTCCTTCATTTTGTTTTTCCTAAAAGAGACGAAATTGAGACAATTTAAAAGCACAAGTAGCAAATACAGCTACCTGAAATCTAACCAACCCTCACCCCCACATTGACACTCCTAGGTTTCAGGTCACAAACACAAACCAGACACCATTTATTTCTGTTCTTTTGTTCAATAGCACCTTATTGCATTACACATTTGCATCCTCAACTCTCAGTGTTCAGTCGGAATTCCACAAACAACATAGAAATGCAGAGTACATGGCCATTATTTCAGTGTAGAAATGGTTGCCCTGGTTCAGATTGCCAACGCAGAACAGCTGTTCGCAGACCTTGCAGCCATTGTACAGCTTGGCTCCATACCCCAGTTACACCCAGTAACACTAAAACAAATTCGGAAATGCCCACAATGGAAATGAATGCTGCACTGCTCCCATCAAGCATCAGAAAGAGAGAAATTTTAAGACAGAGAACGAGTCACAATTCTGACTATAGACTTAAGGAGTTTAGGAATGAAGTAACAGATTAAGAAGAAATAATGCAGTGGTTTCCAACTTTCTGCTTACACATCCCCAGTGAAGTCTAAAGATTACTACAAACGAGTAGAGTATATTATTAAGTATAGGAATGCATTATTTTTTAAGAGATTTGCAGCTTTTGGGAAGGGACATCTAATTAAGGTATGTCAGCATTTGGTTTTCTAGTACTGCTACTCCCTGAAGACTTGAGGGTAAGTCAACTCGTTATCATGCAGTTATCAGCATTGTTACCAGATGACTACATTCGAACCTTGAATAAACTTACAACATATATGCCCAAGGTGGTCTGCACATTAGGAGACCTTGCGCTGAGACCATTATGCAGTGCTCATCCAGCACAAGTAACAGTTACGATCTTGAAGTCACTGGAAGTTGGGCTAAGGCCACATGGAAAGAATAGGATACAGACAACCCAGACGAGCCCTGGACTAGTTAATTAGACCAGGTGCTGAGGTTTCCATCAGCCAAAACACTCAGTATATATGGTATGCCACAAGTGCCACCTGAAGCAAAATTAGTCTAGCACCAGGTGTTAGAAACCAATAGGAAGATAGGCAACGTAAAGGACACACGGTGTGAGAACCAGATGGGATGCAGGAGAAAATACACAAACGGAGGTATTTTGTATTGCTGCCAAAAGAGTTTTTAGCTCATGTCTTTCAAAATGAGTACTCTAAGCTTATTTCTGGACAAGAAGTAAACACCTAGAAGTACCCAAATTTGCCTTCTTGAACCTCAATAGCTCACCTGATCCAGTCACTGCAGTATAGGATGCAAACAGGAAATTTAGTAGGAGACAGGAAATGCTTTTGCAAAAATAATAGTATATACAATGTCTTAAGAATTTTAGAGTCAGTAGAAGTGTGCAATCTAGAATATAAAAAGAATGGAGGAGTAACTTTTTAATTTCTTTGATTTCACAAAACACAGGTGTTCAAAGACAAGGCAAAGATAGCTGTTTCTTCTCCAAATTCTACAAATATGATGGTGAACTATGCTCAACACTGATTTGAAGAAGCAAAACCATCTTTTCCAGCACTTGCATAAGTCTAGGCAGGGGAAATGTTACCTGAAAATACATTAATTATGCCAAATAAAACATGAAATTTAATACATGCCAAGAAAAAGAACAGGTTTTCTGTACCCATGTGTGTCATTAGAATGGAACACAAGTTTCCTCCTTGCATGCACTCTGACAAACTAAAATCGTGTCAGAACACAGTACCTTTTTTTTCAGTTGCTGTCTTTGCCTTTGTTTACAATCTTTTAACCCGTATTCCTCACAAGGCACAGGATTAAATACATGTGGAGGAACTGGATTCGCATAAAATACCACGTACAGTACAAAAACCCACAACTAACCAAACAATTTTCAGATGTGTTTTGACTTGTAGCGGACAAGCAGAAAGGACACGAGACATTCACAAGAGCAGAAGGTTCTGAATTAAAGCCCATCTCTGAACATTTTTTGTTTGACCCAACCTCCTAGCTTTTAAGTCTCGACCTATCCATAACAATAAGAACAACTACATTTATCTTTGTTTACAAAATTATACCCCCCAAGAATAACCACATTTATCTTTGTTTACAAAATTATACCCCCATATGTATGAATGATTTAAATTATTTTAGTAGCTAGACTACTAATGACCACAGAGCCAAAAAAGTCAAACCTAAGTGAAGTCACAGAGAAATTTCTACATTTCTGAGTCAGAATCACAGAATCACCATGGTTGGAAGGGACCTCGCCCACAGGCAAATTAGAAATTTAATTCTGAATAATATATTTAAATTAAACTGAATTAAGCAGCTGAAACTCCATGAACAGTCCAGAGAATTCCAGATCTCCCAAGGTTTTCTGGCAATTCATTCACTCAAACCATAAAAGTTATAAACATTAGAGGTAGACAATTTGAATTGTCACTTGTTGCATTGAAGTTAGCAAGAACAGTTTCTAGTACTTGCAGCTAGTTTTTAAGTATCTACTGAGAAAGAGATTGAGTTAAGGACATAATGGAATTTTGAAAAGGTTATCGAGCACAAAAATAATTTAAAAATCCAAACCATGTTTCCAAAACAATGCCACAAACGTACTATGACCTTATCTATATTCTGAAACAGCAAATGGGGAAAAACTTTTAAAAAAGAAATCATGTATCCTCTCTGATAAACCATTTCATGATATCAGAAAACAATCAGAATAAGGGGCTTCATAAAAAGAACTTTAAAAAAGAAAAAAGTTTGGTAGTAGGCATTTCAGCCACTGGAGAAAATTTCCACTTATCCTGAGTAAGAGGTTTGTTTATACTCTGAAGCACAAACATTTGTTCTGTTCCAAATCCTGCTCCCACTCTGGCCTTTACACGCACTTAAATATTTAACTACAGTATTTCTGGAAGTGCTTAGCACCCATTTAAGTATCTAATTGCTTTTTTTCATATAGACAGTTCTGGTTCCACAACTTCATAAGACAGATTTCTCCCATTTGACATTTCACTTACCAAGCTCACTCTCTGCTAATACAGTACATATTTGTGCATCAGTTAAGACCCTATTACATATGAAATGATGTTGACAAATGAGAATTGTACTCATTTTCAAACCAGGCTGCAATGAACTAGTCTTCTTTGCAGACAAAGCTTCGGCTGAGACCTGGTTCAGCTCTCCTTAGTACCTGTGATATTCTTTAACAACCTTAAGCTTAATACTTTTTAATGAAATAATATTGTTACTTAGAAATAAAGCTCTAGAGAGAAAAGAAATTTTAATAAAAAGAGAGTCTATTACACACCCTCTCCCTGAACAACCATCCTCCGGAACGTGAGGAAGCCTCCTCCTTCAAAGACCGTCCCATGGGATCTCTCTCTGCGTTTCCTTTGAGGCTGCAGCCTGACAAATGGCTCCAACCCTCTCTCCTAAGACAGCTCCTTTTAAACAGTCAAGTGTTTTCAAGGCCTAGATCCTGGGAAGGCACAATTAGCTTTGTATTGTATCTGGGGGGCAGTTTACAGGATCATAGAATAGATTGGGTTGGAAAGGCCCTTCAAAGATCATCTAGTTTAACCCCCCTGTAATTAGCAGGGACTTAACTAGATCAGGTTGCTCAGAGGCCCATCCAACCTGACCTTGAATGTTTCCAGGGACGGCGCATCTACCACCTCTCTGGTAACTTGTTCCAGTGTTTCACACTCAGAGCGAAAAATCTCTTCCTTCTATCTAGACTAAATCTACCCTCTTTTAGTTTAAAGCCATTACCCCTTGTCCTGTCACAACAGGCCCTACTGAAAAGTTTGCCCCCATCTTTCCTGTAGACTGAAAGGCTGCTATANCCTGTAGACTGAAAGGCTGCTATAAGGTCTCCTTGGAGCCTTCTCTTCTCCAGGCTGAACAAACCCAACTCTCTCAGCCTGTCCTCACAGGAGAGGTGCTCCAGCCCTTTGACCGTTTTTGCGGCCCTTCTCTGGACCTGCTCCAACAGGTCCGTGTCCTTCTTAAGTTGGAGACACCAGAGCCAGACACAGTACTCCAGGTGGGGTCTCATGAGAGTGGAGTAGAGGGGCAGAATCACCTCCCTCAATCTGCTGACCACACTTCTTTTTATGCTGAAAAGGAGTAACTTCTCCCCACCTTTTAAATTACCTAAAAAGCCTTGAATCAGAAATTACTTAGCTGGATTCACTACTGTTCAGTCCTGGTTGTTTTTCCAGCAGCTCCCTATTAAGTTAGATCAATACACAGGTACACAGGTCTTGATAATCTTTTTAGTAACAGTAACTATGCTCGTGATCAGACTACCTGCAGTCTACATGTTACTGATGCATGCTCACAGCCCTAGTTTATATAGGAACTCATTTATCCACTGTATTTTTATGCAGTGCGCTGAGCTCACTAATGTACTCTCTGTGACTCTTTTCTTTAAGGGGAACACTGATCGCGTTAACAAAGAATATTGACAGCAGCTACATGGCCTTTTTCACCCAAGTAGTTTCTGCTGCTTGGCACACCATGCTAACCAGCCGTTTCCTAAAGCATTGCTCCTGAAAGCAGTGGAGCAACAGCCTCCCAGCCAGCTGAATTTTCTGAGGTTTTGGGGTTTTTTACCTCACACGAACTTCATCCTTTTTCTGGATGCAGTTAACTCATTGTGCCAAAGCTCTTAATCTCCAGGGCTCACAAATATGCTTGTGAAGAGCAACTTTTCTTCATTTGTTTTTAGAATAGATTAGATTGCACCCAACAGCACTTCAAAGGCCAACTTATCTTATGATAACCCAGGAAGTTGCATAAATATTTGCAGGTAGAGCTTGACCTTGCATAGGGGTAAAGAGTGCAAACTACGATTACCAAGCTTTATATATAAATACTTGTTAGCAAAATGCAGAAGTCTGAAATTTTGAATAACATAAAAGCAAAATATATTTTTCAAGCTCTTCAGTATGGATTTCTACAAGCAACAAGGATGAAAAGCTGCACTGAAAATTTTGCCCCCCTCCAGTTCCAAGTACCACCTCAAAACACCTTACCAAAAGAGTGCCCTGTAGAATTCAATCTCAAAAGCCCTTAACCCAATTGTTGTCTTCTATTTTCTTTCAGCAACCTAAAGTGATGGACCTGAAATTACTATATTAGAGAACCTGGGGTTCACAACTCTGAAGAACACCTTCCACACAAGGTCTGTACTTCTTGGACAATACAGTGCAATAGAAAAGCTAACCCAATCATGACACAGAGTCCCAGTAACACTAGTGGGAATCACCCCTGAATAATGACCTGCAAATCACATTCTAAATTGCGGAAAGGTCCTCACATTTCATCACCCATTTGCAAACACACCAGGAATACAAACAGCAAAATTTACAGCCTCACAGTTGTTTGATACTAAACTGATCTATCAAAGGTATTTCAGGGGAAGGGAAAAAGAAAGAAAGAAAAAAAGGAGAAAATAAAAAAAAAAAAAAAGAATATTCTATTGTTGCTGTTAAGAGGAACTTAAGAAATCTCCCTGCGCTAAGAGCACTAGCTATCTGAGCTAGCATCACTGTCCACAGGACAGCTCATTTCCCTTCCTCTGCAGGGCAGAAAGGGGATAGGAACAATTGCCTCTGTTACCTTAGTTCTCACTCCAAGATTTATCACACCTGATGTAGCTCTGTAAACAGAGAGGCTCGAAGCTAAACAACCCTTTTGCTTTCTCTGTCCCATGGCTGCAGGAAGAAATAATAGAAAGTTACTACAATTTTATACTCTATCCATTAAGGGGAAGCTTAGTAGTTCAAGCAGAAATTATTAAAGGCAAAACTACTGTTCATGATAAGGAGAAAATAAAAATTTCATTCCCTAAATAAGGTGACTTCAAAAATAACTGCTGATCACGTAAATCATGCCATGATTTAGCAAAACAGCCAAACTTCAACAGCTCAATTTTCGTCTAACAGAGGTACTACACCCAGTCCAACTATCAAATTCCAAAAATTCTTGCCACCATGCCCAAATCTTTTATCCGAAAACGTCATCTCACTTCTCAGCATTTAAAAATCTAAGAAAACAACGGCTGAACCAATGTGACATTTCACAATGACGATCTTTTTAGGTAATATGTATATCATCAGCATACAGGTTACGTGCACAATCCAGCAAACCATCAGAGTTCCAGAAAGCTTGCGACAGAAAGATGAGACCGACCTACTATTTTACCTCTTCGGTTAACTTTAAAAGACAGTTCTGACTTTTTAAAGAAATACACGGGGAAGTTCGATTATTCCACTTAAATCCTGTTTAAAACGTACTGTCAACTGAATTGTAACATACTAAAGTAGAGAAAACACCTCCAAGAAGCTTGGCACCTTACTACCTGCCAGACAGAAACGTTTTTCGAGTTGTTATTCCGAGTTTTCTGTCTCACTGCGCTACCGTAATCGTGTTGCTGTACAGCAGTTGACAGCCGCGCACACCAGCAGCAGCCGGGCAGTAAGACGGGAAGATTCATCCCTCCATCAGCGGGAACCAGCCAGCAGGAAAAGCAGCCACTTTCTGGCGCCTTCACCCCCGCCAGCCGCGGGCAGGGCAGGGGCCGGGGCAGGCTGCGCACAGACCCCACACGGCCGCCCGCGGGAAGAGGTACCTGGGGTTTTTCGGAGAAGGACGATTCTCCCCCCCCAGCTCCGAAGACGACGACGGCGGAACTCAAAGCCCGAAGCCGACTTTTGCGGGTGACCGGGTAACTCCACAAGGCGCGGCCGCTGCTGCGTTGTTTACCCACAGCCGACGGGGCCGGCCGGGCTGCCGGGAGGAGGGAGGCAGCCGCGGGTTTCCCAGGACACCGGCGCCGTCGCAGCGACGGAGAAACCCCGGCACAGAAACGCCGCCACCGGCCCTCCCGCCCACGGCCCCCCCCNCCCCGCGCGGCCCGTAACGGCCCAGGGCTGCCAGCCGCCCGCGGGGCGCAGGGCGGGAAGCCGGCCCTGGCCGTGAGGGACGCCTGAGGCGCCGTCCCGTCCCGCCTTCGAGCCTTACCGTCCCGGGCAGCGGCGCCTCCTTCGTACAGCTGCGGCCGCCTACCGCCCCGGTCCCCGCAGGCGTCAGGGATCAGGCACCCAGCCTGTACCACACCAGGGCTTTGGAGGGTACAGTACAGCCGTACTGCCTGTCCCTTCCTCACGGCGGCCCGAGGAAGGATGAAGTTAAAAACCCACTGTGGAAAAAAGACTCACCTGGTCAAAGCCAGTTGTCAGAATAAAACGATTCAGCTGTATAGATCGATTTTTATGTACTTCTCCCTTACAACTTTGAGTCATAAAGGTCAGTGGCAGTTAACCTGCCAATTAACACTTTTAACTGAAAAAAATTGTCGGCCCCTCTAATTCACATGTTGGCAGGTGTATCATCACCACAATCTCATTAATTTTGTTCCCCAATAAAGGCGGCTGCTCCTTCTGGAGGGATGTACATTTGTCACCCTATTCTCTTATCTGGCTATCAGCATTTTTTCGTCAATTCCATCTTAATAAAGCAGAAGCATTTCCAAGTCACATTTATTTTCTATACAAAAGAGAATAGGGATTATTAAAGGTGCTTTGGAGCAAGGACAGCCTCATCAAAGCTGGAGAGAAGGAAATGCAGCAAGAAGGTGGTAAACGTTACTAAATACAAATACGTAAGTTCATAAGCTTACCTTAACCAGAGTTCCAGAAACTCATCCAGAAACTTAACTGGCCCACAAGAATCCCACAAGAGCTATCAGATAGATAGACCTTGCCTCATGAACCTCTCCCAAACCCTGGCTTCCAACAACAAGAGCCTTGCATCCTGTCAGAAGCCTCCCAATCCCAGTCTTTGATTTCCACCCAGCACCTTTTAATTCCTTCCCTCAGAGAATCCAGAGCGGAGCTGCATTTCTGCCTTGCCTTAGCCCAATTAGGCTTTCAGGGAACGGGAATGTCTCTGAGACATCACCGCACCTGAACTGTAGCCACGCATCCCACGGGAAGGAAGGGCACATGCACACACATGCAAAGTGATACCCGTTTGGGCTCCCCCACTGCCAATCTCGTGCGCCCCATTCTGTTGTAGTCTATAAACAAAACTTCCCCACTTCATGATTTTTGAAATATGAGGCATGAGAACCAGCAGAAATTGATCTGGAGTAAGGTATGCAAGATCCCTAAAAAGGGAGACGAAACTAAGCAAAAACCATGTTTCTAATAACGTCAAAGAATTTGATACAAAGATCTGTTTATTACCCAACAATGTGACAGTGTATATACAAAGACAGTGTGAAATGTGACATTTACAGGAAATTTCAGTACATCATGCACAGATACTATTGCAATGTTATTTTAATAGTTCCAGAATGTTAAGCTGAATAAATATTCCTTACTTCAAAAAATCATTTTTACTTTTACATAAAAATATATAATATTGCACTCTTTACAAGGCCAGCAATTTTGCATATTGATTTTTAACAAATGGAATTCTACTTTATAAAAATAAGCCTTTGTGAGCAACACCCCAAAACCAGGGAGCACAAAAGCACCCCAAAACCACAATATTTGTATTTCTTTCCTTTAAATAAAGCACATCACTTAAACATGAGCCAGGAAGCTTTTCAGTCTGTATTTGGACCTTACATTAACATCTAGACAGTGAAAAACATGACTAAAGCCATCCCATACAATGCTGCTACAATATATGCAGTTGAAAATTCAATTCATACAGTATGTAGTCATTTGCTTAATTGAATCAAAGATCAGCCTGTGTGTCATGGACTAGGAGAATATTTTTCTTAAGTTTTCTAGTTTGAAAAGTTCTTCAATCACGAAGTTGCAAGAATTTCCAAAGACTGGAATTTTCAAAATAAGTATAAAGATTTCTTGTGTGTATGTCATCTTCATCACAACTTGACAGTTTCATATAAGTGTTTTGAAGGCAGATGAACCTTAAACATGAGAAGATACAGCAGTTCATCTGTATGGCAATAGCAGAACATGTCAGATGAAAAAGCAAAGCAATTTAGAAGAAAAATGTAAGTGCATCAGACTTGTGTAGCATTCTTGTTTTACTATTTGCATGACTAGTAGGCACTCACTCACTGAGTCAGGTTTAGAGGTCTTCAAACCCATCAACTGAAATGTTAATTTTTGATCTGGCTTAAGAATTCAAATTTAAGCCTTTCACAAACGAGGCTTATTTTTTCTCCCCTCAAAAATAGCACCTAGGAATAAATAACGTATTTGCACAGTGTATCTGTGTAAACTCTTTTCCAAATCATCTGATGCCTATGAACATTGATTATTCAAGCAGTTAGATTCAAACATTTTACAGTGTATTGAACTTCAATGACACTAGAACAGGCGCACATCTGTGCCGCCTTTATCACCTTTTTTTAGAGCTCTGGAAGATAAGCTGTGTGTGTACATAATTAGATATATATATATTCTGCCACAAAATTGCAATAGCTGGTTGTTACAAAGTTAGGGAGTTAACACTACATTAAAAAAAAAAAAAAACAAACCAAAACATGATCTAACTATTGCTTCATGATGCCAGGAGGTGTCCACCCATCACTAAGACATGTATTTTATTTTTGCCTTTTGTAAAGACTATTATACTAACAGAGAAGATGGCAAAAGTTACAAATATAAAGATAACGGAAGTTAATTTTTTAGCATTATAATACCATAAAATGGTGCAAAAAGCACCTACTAAGTTCTTTGCTTCTCAAAAAAAGCAATTTTAAGTGGTCTTGGATTTTTAAGTTTTGGGTTGCTTATCCCAGAGCTAACTATCCCACGCTCAACTAATCAGATATACATATGCTGACATTTTAATAGATATTTACAGAACTTTACACTGCCGATATTTTACAACGTAAGAGGGGGAATAAGCATTATCATTTTTTTTAAATACTTCTGTCCAAGAAGTGATTAAAAAAGTACTACTATGTTTCATATTGCAGCATTTTGACTTGTATGTTAGAGCATTTATGAGTCACTTTGCTGGTATTGGAGTATATGACCAGAGCTTCCTGGTGACCTGGATATGCTTCAGGTTTGTGCATGCACTTACGCAATTTTACAACCAACCACCTTAGACTGATCCTTATAAAAACCTGGTCAGTCATTCTAGAGACATTCAAAGGACTTCAAAATCCAGTTAAATATGAGATTCTATGATCTATTTGGATTTAAAGTGCAGAGACATGAGTTAGCAGCAAAAATAGTCATCACCCAGCCGCGTAGCTGCTAAGGAATGAATAGAACATGGGTAACTTCAAGCGCTGCTGGTCCTTGCGACACCAAGCTATAACGTTTCCATCACTATTAGCTGTGAACAAGTGATGCCCATCACAGGAAAATGTAAGGCTGAAAAACAAGAGGACAATCTATTTTTATATCAGGTTTGGCTATTTAAAATGGTAGAAGACATTAAAAAAATCCGTAAGAGTACAGCTAACAAAGATTAGCTCTCAGGCAAGACCCAGTAAGTACATTAACATTGTAATATGTTTGCATTTACCTGCTTATTCGTTTTCATAACCACAAAGGCTGAACTACAGCTTTGTTGGGCACTTCAACACGCTTTGCAGTTTAGTGCTCATTTCTTTGCAGCGCCAAAGAAAAGGGTAGGCTCAGGGGCTGCCCCTTTTACTGAACGGAAGGCTGTTCAGCAACAGAACTCAGTGCCCTCTGAACTTGCTGCTGACAAAAGCAGAAACTAAATCCATCAGATTTCATGGCACAGCACAGGACTGTTGTTCAGCTGGGCATTTCTTAAGCGATAACAGTAGTAAAGCCCTCCAGCTCTGCCACGTGTAATGTCAGAGCGCGTGAAGGTCAGCATCCATTTTCTGTCTCATTTAAGCAGGAAACTTTAAATTATTCAATAGCTACTAAATCATTATCAACAAGCTTTGTGAAATATGCTTCTTACAGGAGGTAACAGAAGGACAATAACTGCTGTCAGATGCTGGTTTTTGTTGCTAAAAATGGTAATTATTGGTTTGGGTTTAAAATTATATTCCAGCAATGGTCAAAAATTTTTTTCAGAGTAATCTGTTACTACGCTAACATTAAAATGATAAAAATTTGGCATAAAACTAAGACCTCTGTGCAGGGTACTGTACCACTGGGGATATCAAAGACTCAATCCTTTGACTATGTTCTCAAAACACTTTGGCATGAAAATAATTCTGCTTATATAAATCATCAAGGAGACTCAAAGAAAATTACACAAGCATTCCAAAATGGCAGCTTCCAGGCTCCTCTGAGTTTCCTTTACTCCCTTTCTCCACCATTTCCCTCCAGCATCAGAAAAAAAATGACAAGGGAAAATGCAGTGTTTTCATTTATTTCTGAGGGAGAAAAAAAAAATCTGTCTATTTAAGTCTGAAAAAGTTAATATTATCTCATGATTTTTACACAGATTCTGGGGAAAAATATTAAACGTAAAAATAAGAAGAGTAGCTATTGTTCAGCTCTCAAGGGAATCCTGCTAATTTCTATCTGCCAGCAGCAGAACCTAGTTATTACTGTCATTACAAATACAGTACACTTGTGCTCATTTTGCTTTCATGAATAATTAGTAGGATTGCATTGCTCTTTTTAGACATGGGTGTTTACCTCCTGATCTCGTGTCAAATCCACATTCAATACTCAAGGCTACTTTGTTGTGGGTTTTTGGGGGTTCTGTTGTTTCTCCTCCCTCCCCCCAAGAGAAAAATCCATTTATGGTATAATTAAGATCTTTTTACCTTACAATAGGTTTGGCTGACTTCGAAAATGTTATTTCTCGTACTGGCTTCAAGTCCCACGTACTCCACAGTCTGAAAGTAAGATTAATTTTTCTTCACATTTAATTTTACGAGTATTTCAATGATAAACATTACCTGTTTAGCAACTACTAAGACTGGAATCTGACCAACCTTCTTTAAAGCTTGCCCACCTTCTTTAAAGCCCAGTTATCAGCATGATGTTTGGCTACATACTCTGAAACTGTGAGCCTAAGTTATTAAGTTTCAAATGCTTACCTTACAACTCCATTTTCAAGTCCCCCTGCAATCACGTTGACAGACACTCCTTCAGGCTGGTTAGAGAAAGCAACAGAGCAAATACTTTCCCTGCAGTGCACATGTCCCACGAGATCACCATTAACTGTCCAAAGTCTCAAATCACTACCCCCTCCAACTGCAACAGAACATAATATGGCAGTATTAAAAAAATAAATCTAGACTACAGCTAGGTCTATGCAGCAGAATCTTCAAGTGTTCAAGAATTCAACTTCTTGAAAGATCAGAAGGTTTAAATGACTGAGTGATATGTGCTGCAGTGAACAATTAACTCTTCCCTCCTTTTGTGACATGGAGCATGCAAACCACCAAGCTACTACAGTGATTTAGAAGACATCACTTCATCTTTATGGAACATTGCACTTACAAAACATTATATGAATTTACTGTTAATGACCAATTTTCTTGTACTAACAGGGAAGCACTAAGAGGGAATTCATACTATCCACTTTAAACAACTAGTTCCTGTACCTTGGCTTGCATTTTAAGCAAAATACTTAGAAGTAGCAAGCACAGTTATCTTACCTGGTTACCTGGGATTATTTGATTCTATCGAAGAACTAGTAACTGGGCTACTGCTTTGTCTTTTTAAGAGGGCTTGAAACTCATGTCTCTTACCAATTAAAGAAGAATACAGTCTTTTCCAGAAAAGAAAAATTGATCTGTGAGCAACAGAAATGGAGTTAAAAGCCTCCGTATCAGTTTAAAACCTAAATATAGGGTTTCTGAAATAACTTCCCCTTGTTCTTTAATACTATAGACTGTGAGATTTTACCTCTCTTTTATTTTTTCCTGCAGATTTGGAACAGTATTCATTTCAGTTCAGTCTATGGAGGACTACAGTGAGAGAAGGTGGCTAAAATATACTGCAGTATGTAAAACCTGTCTTACTCAAGGCAAGAGAGAAAGAAAATTGGCCCAAAGTGGGAACTGGGTCAATAACTGTCTTCTAACAATATGAATAAACAAAGTTAAGCTCTCTTCCTTCTTATTCTGTACCTCTTTGGATCAATGGAACAATACTCTGTCATTTAGATGGAGCCTATTTCACCCTCAGTCTCGATTCAACACAATACACACTGGCCCTTAGAGCCAGCAAAATGGCGTGAGGTCTCTGACTTTGCCCTGCTTTGGCAATACACAGCACTGTAGCACACAGTCAATCTTCAAGTTAATGTGCATCCCCATTTCTAAAATACTCAAAAAAAATCACTGCTCAAATAGGTCTTTGTACTGTTTCTGGATGAGAGCGTTATGTGGAAAACAAGGCAGTATAAAAACCTGCTTTAAAATAAGATGGGAGAGAATTATTTCCTTCTGTAGGAGCCTTAATACAAATATCTACTATTTCTGCTTTAATATAGCTGTTATTCCTCTTCACTTTAAACTAGTGAATAGCTAAGCAAATCTGTGTTTGCTTCTGGGCATATGGAAGCATTTAAAGTAAGAGAGTGAATAACAAAAATTCTGTTGCTCTGTAATACACTGTACTCCCCTGAAGAACTGTACATTTGACAACAAATCCCTGTTAAAATGAAAGCTTCACAGAATTTAGGTCTCCCAGGAATCTGTTGAAATTTCAAGACTTTTTATAGAGAGATCAACCTGTTACCTTTTGTATCTCTACATTTTATTCAAACAGCTGCCTAGTTATTACTGGAGAAATTTATATGTTACTATGTAAATAAAAAAAAGAGCACTCCTATTTGACCCAATGCATACTCAGATGATTAACACACACTCAGTAACTAATATAATAGCAAGTCTCATTATTTATTTGGTCTGCAAGTCAAAATAGCTTTCTTGACTGCCAAATATACCTGAATCACAAACTGTTGCAATATCACCAGTTGTTTCACTAGCCGAAACTGCAGTCACAGGACTCTTGTGTCCAGACAGACTCTGGACATAGCACAGCCTGAAAAAAATAAAGAGAACAAGCCTAAGTTCAAATTCAAGCACAGAAAATGGTCTTTGAGGAAAATATTTAAGAGTTACATTAATTTCAATCAACATTTTGCATGATTATGGTATTTTTCATATTCATTCTAGAATCCTAGCTCCCTTCATGGGAAAAAACCAGTAAGGGTGTGACTTCGCATTAAGATACACGTAGAACAAATTCAGTTAAATTGAAAAGGGTAAAGATACCCAAAAAGTCGGAAAATGGACATTTAAAAGAAAGCCATTGGAAAAGTTACATATATACTTGTACCTGTTCAAATCCCATATGATGCAGGTTCCATCTTTGCTGACACTTATCATTATACTGTATGGTTTGCACACAAATAAGCTTGTTATTTCTGCTGTGTGACCATACAGATGGACTTGAGACTCCATTTCTATCTCTGAAGGCTGAAAAACAGCAAAATAAAACACAGACTCTCACAAAAATAATTTTTAAAAAAGCCTTTTTGTGAAGAGGATAATCCTAGAGACAAGTTTAATTCTTAGATTTCAAAAAAATAGTTCCCATTGCTTTCAATGTTATCTGTTTAGCAATGTTGTTATTGCTTTATTGTTTAATGCTTTATAGTGTGATATGCAATACATACCATAAATGTTCCAATTTTTCCTTCCAGTACTTTAGACTAAGCAAACATTTCGATGTAGTCCAATGAACCAAAATGAACAACTATTGTACAACTTCTCAGTTACACACCTTGAAATCAGCTGATTTGTTTTCTGCAAGACTGCTATTTCCACATGACAGTTCTCAATATTTTAGCGTTTAGAGAAAGCACTTGGAAACAGAAGGAAAACTCAACTCAGCAGTTATCACTTGGTGTACAGTAAATTACTGGGAATTCCTCAAGATGGTGCCAAGTCCTTTCATGATACCAAGTTGGAAAAATATGCAGGAAGTCAGGTTTAAATATAGAAACTGCTAGATAAAAATTAAAGCAGCAAATTTAACACCAAATGACACTTCTTATTCAAGTTCTATCGTTTGAAATGATTCAGGCCTCCTGAAAACTGGCTAAGTTGAAGGAGATGCTTAATCAGAATACTAATATTTTAATTAAGACAATCTGCTGTAGAGAGATTAGAATCTTTGTAAAAAAAATGAACATTTTTCTGCTTGTTTCCTCACACATCAGAGCACATTGTCTCCATTTTTATATGAGGATACAGGATGCATACAGGTCTCCAAAAAGCTTCAAAGTAGAAACAGACAAGATAAAAATATACATACGCTTAAGTGTTAGTTTGTAGAAAAATTGACATGCCTTTCTGTGCTAAAAGGGACACTATAATCTACGTAATATTGCAAAAGTCAATACCCTTTGAGAACAGGAAGACCTGCCATTTTGCTCTTGCTACTGAGCATCTCATCCAAGTCAGTCAAGTATTAAAGTATCCAGTTGTCATTCTCAGAACAGTGTGATATCTCACATATGCAGATCCTTCTTTAATCATTGCTCAGTTTAGAGAGAAGAGTTGTAACGATTTTTTCCATAACAGCAACTATCAAGACTTCTGATTTTCTGAAGAAAACTGATTTTAATAAACCTTTTACTGTGGCCGCTTCCACCTCCTTTAAGTGTTTGCTGTTGATCTGCACTTCAACACCTGAATCGAAAAGGATTCACCTTTAGCAGCTTCACTCTATAGCACTAATAGCTATGGTTTATTGATTCTTCACTGGGTTATTGTAGCAATAATGTAATAAGACAAGCTGGAATTTTAGCACCAACTGTATTAAGGTCTAATAAATTATAAAATAATTACCTCATGCCTAAAATACCATCCCTTTTTAACTTCCCACTTCCTTTTAGATGACAACCACTAAAATAGTATCTAGATGGGAAAAACATGCAGGTATGTATCTACCTTTAAATAGCAGTTCTTTCTGTTGGTTACCCAAAATAATCACCTACAGCACTTGAGTGAAGAATTTAAATGATCACTGCCCAGTTTTACTTAGATTATTAAAGTGCTCTCTTTCTGTTTGCAAGACAAGTTTAATGGTCAGCAAGTGAAGGCTGGAGTAATTTGTACAACCAGAAAACCTTGGTTCAGATTTTTCTTCTTGAAGGTATGACTTATTGTCAAGATAGATCACAGTTTTAAAGCAGTACTTCATTAGTTTTTTTTAATCATCTTAAACAAAGGTGAGGAAAAAGGGAGCATCTGAAGTACAACACTGAGGTATTTCTGAATTCTGACAGCATGCCTTTGAATTCCCATATCCAATTAACAAAATGATATCTGTTTTATGCCCATGCACTGAATTTATATAAATGTGAAACAGGGCAAACTATTCGTATTTCAAGTACAGCATTATAACAAGCTGTTCACTTTACCACAGAACAGCTGACAAGATGCATACAGAACAGATGCTAGGAAGCACATTTGCATTCCCTGCAGCTCTGACTTGGGTAACTTACTCAACAACAGGAGCTACAAAATTGGCACAAGGTCAGTCTGCCTGGGGCATGTAAAACTGTCAGTGCTGAGAAATTCAGCAAAGATGGTCTCAAAGACAACATCTGTGCAGCTAAAAAAAAACAAAACAAAAAACCCAACACACCGACAAACTAAACGTCTTGTTTCTAGGAGATACAAGGAACTAAAAATCATAACCCCATTACTTGAGTTTCTTTTTAGCATTGCAGAAGCCAGGTATATTAAATTTCTGGTTTAGTACCTAAAAAAAATGTTCAAGTCTCAAAACAGGTTATTTACAAGCTCAATATTCTGCTGAGCTGTTAAGGTGCCTGACTTCAGATCCAACTAATTGAAGCTTGCAGGCTTCAAGTTCTACTTCATTTTTTAAACTTGAAGTGCTGCTGAGCTCAGGAAGTCCAAGTGGCAGATCATTAGAAACTGTAAGAAAGCCAAGGAAGAAACCACTTTACGTTTGTGTTCTTCTCTGACTAAGCATCTGCTGAAAACTGGAAACTGGGTAGGCCTGGCAGATCATACCAAGGTTCCTTCTAGTCCATGCTAATGTCAGGATTCATGAGCATCAACAGTACAATACTACAAATATATTTGCCAGTACCTGTATCTGTAGCAAGCTAAATTTGAGAAATCAGTTTAGTTGGTGCTAGGGGTAATGCTGTAGACACACCTGAAGTGACCTGTCAAGGAAGTTACAAACTCTTTGTTAAAACTATGAAGAGTGTAAGTTAATGCTGGAGAAGGTCAGACAGAAGCTCAAAAACTCAGTCCAAACCACAAGACAAATTTGGAGTTCTATTTGTGTTTTCATATCATGCTTATAATCATATAGTGTCAGGGCAATTTCTACCAGTATCTCAGTATCTTTCACTAATGCATCAAGCAATGCGAGTTACTTTTCTCCTCACAGCTTTTCCCCTTGGGGAATAAGACAAAGTGAAGAGGCTTAGTGGTTATTATACACACTGTCAGAGATTTCATCCTGGCTCTCTGCAGTGTAAGTGCCTTCTGCATTTGAAAGGTTATTTGCTTTGGGGAAATGCTTTCCAGAATTTCAGTTAAGGCTTTGAAAGGTTCTGTCTCCTTCACAGAAAAAGTTACTCCTTAACACAGGGAGCTTCATTGTGCCAGAGAGCTTCAATTCCAAGCCCTAGCCTGAATACAGTCAGTGCTTTATGTGTAATCGGTTGTGCACCCAGATGATGAGGGCTGACTAAAAGCTAGCAGTATGTGAACAACAGCTTAAGAAAAACGCACAAATAAACATGCTGATAAATCTATTTAAAAATGTTAAAGAGGATCCTTCAAAAATAAATACTAAATGAGCACTTGATCTTTTTAGCAATTGTTCTGAATATAACGTATTCCCCTTTTCTCACTTTTCCTGTTTAAAAAAAAAGACTGTAACAGTGAATACAGCTAAATCCTGAAACGTAAGTCCTGTCCAGTAGAACTTACCGTATTGCTAGTGAATCTGTTCATATATGCTGTGATGACACCGGATTTACTACCTGTGAACAGCTGACAACTGTCTGGTACCCAAGCACAACTTGTTACCTTGGAAAGACAAAACAAAGCAAGAAAGATTTAGAACAGCAACTATTCTAACTGCTATTTTCATTATGTCATAGCATTTGGTCAAACTGATTCTTTATTGGTTATCCTAAGAAAAGCCATGTAAAATACCTAAGCTAAAGAAATCCAAGAGTTAAAATATAGCTGCTTTAGGTCAGATTTGCTATTACCTCAGAAACTACAGTAAAGAGGGAAACTGTGTAGCTTAGAATTCACAGCTAAAGAACAGTCACTACTGCAGACTTCTAGATCTACAGCCAAAGTCTTTTCAGTAGAATCTCACCAAGCATTGGAGCATAACTGAGATTACGTAGTGTTCCCAAACAATCTTTTGGACACTCTTTTTCAGAGGAATCCTAAACTACAGTGGAGTCCTGCTTCTGATGTGAGACATCTATAGTTTTTTTTCTTGTGTTCATTTTTCTTGGCCCAGAAGGTAAGCTTTTATAAATCCACACCAATATTGCATAGGAGGGAAAAACTACAAGAGTCAAATGCATTCCAAAGGGATCTTTACCTAGTACAGGTACACATCCAGGAGCAAGATACACTGGAGCAATGAGAGACACGTTCCAAAGGAAAATCAAACAGATTAAAACCAGTTCTGTTTGGATGCTCATCTCCAAGAAAAATGAAAGCAAGAGTATCTACTGCCAAGTCAGGCCACCATTTAAACTAGCAATATTAAATTGGAGACCAACAGACTGATATTTTTACCTGATGGAACTGTGAACTCTGTATAAAGTTTACTGGAGGTTCACTTTGTTTGCTTTTCAGTCGTAAAATGTTATCTGCATATCCCCAGCTCAAGATAGCTGACCACTGAATATCAGTACTGTGCATGCTTCTCACACCTGAAAGAAGACATAACGCTGTGTCACATATGCAACCAAAGAGTTGATCACTTTGATAATCAACAATAAAAACCTCAGATCCATGTTTTACCACAAGCTAGAATAGAAACAATTCCAAAGTTTCAAAACAGGATATTTTCTGTTAGGCTATGGCTTTATCTGTAATGTGCTATAAACAAACAGTTTTCAGAGACTAGGTAAACATTGAGTGTTCTCCAAAGACAGTTTGCAACCTGGAAAAAGCTTTTTTGAAGAAGTGTTGCACCTATTGGGAGTGAAGAAAAGGGGAAGAAGCTGACAATACTTCCCAACTAGAGGAATGACTGTTCATAATTTTGAGGAGACTGTTACTTATTTTTGCTGACTAAATGTGAAGCTGGTAATTTTTAAAAAACCTTCACTTGGTTTTTTTACCTAGAAAACAAAGGAAGAGTACAAGAACCTGTTTGTACATTTTCAATAAGAATCCCTTCAGAGAGTTTATTTGAAAGCAGAAGATCCTTCACCTCTGCTTTTTATTGATAACTTTCCTCATTCTCTGTCTCTAAAAAACATTCCTTTAATTCTCCTTTCTGTTGCGACATGTTTTGTTCAACTGTTCTTCAGTTCTTCTTCGACTCAATCTGCTGGCAAGTTCTAAATTTAAATCCTCATGCTTCAGTCACTTTAATGAAAAATATCAACTTAATTACAGGATGCCTCTATGTAGTTTTGAAAATTACAAGTAAAATCCAGCCTCCAGGAAAGATACCACCCATGCGGAAGCTGTTACTGGATTTATAAGTCAGTCTTCAGCAAAAGTAATTAAATTTGGGAAGTTTGCTGGAGAATAACAATAGCATTAGATTTAAATTTTTTATGGCTCATTTTCACATGTATTGCATGTGGAGAGAAAAAGCACACATTTATACCTTGCTCCTTGCTATATATCATCAAAAGGCAAAACTTGCGGGACAAACCGCAGATGGCTTTAGTTGGCAAAGCCTGGAGAGAGCCAAACCTTTCTCCATGTGGTTGGCTAAAGCAGACAACAGGATCTGGAGCACTTGGGGAACCAACATATTCTCCCCACTTCAAGCCTTTAATCCATGGTAGTGGACTCTAAAACAAACATAAATACGATTCAAATTAAAAGGGGGTAAAAAGCTTTTAGAAAAATATTGTTTCATTAGTAAGAGAGAATCATTCATATCACATCCCCATATGCAATCACATGGTAAGGACTGCTGAAGTATTCTAAACATACTAGAGAGACAAGTATGAATCACTGTACTATCATCAGCTACATTATTAGCTTTAAGGGAGTTCTCCCACTTCTTTAAAAGCTGAGATAGCAAGCTGGCAGCTCATGTAATGTAGTGAAAACTACCAATTTCTTTAAATGCAAGGATTTAGTTTCTCACTGGACTTTAGGGAAAGCAAGTGTTTGAAGTGGAGAAAGCTGAACTGTCCCACAAACAATGAAAAAGTTGAGGATGGAAGAAAATACAGTATGTATTTACCTACTATAGGTTTGCACACAGATTCCAGAATTCATCATTGAATGAAATTTGAATTTCCAACACCTATTTGCTATAAAGTAAGATCTGAATTTATCTTGGTTGACACAAAATATATCACAAGCACATAAAATAATTTTCACTATCACTTCACTAGTTTTGTGTATTTTCTTTACAGTACCACATGGGTAGTAAGTTGCAGTTTTAGGAAGGAAACTGTAAACATAAGGATACAGTAATTACAGCATATGAATGTTAATTAAACCATCTTGCAAACCAAAGTGACATACTGGATATATTATTTCTTTAGTGTGTTCTCTGGTTTCTCTGAAAGCAAACTGCACGAGTAATCCCATGGCAGCAGGAAGTTCTCCTTCCATGATAAGCCTGGATCCAGGTCTGCTCACGTGAGCTGCATGGAACAGCTGGCGAGGTGTTTGCCCATATGTTTTTATCATTGTTTCAAGGGCTCTTCTCTGAACAGGATCCTCAACAGCGGAAACATCCATCCCAAAATAGGTCTAGAGAGGAAAAAAACAGAAGGGGAGAGGCAAGAATAAGCTTGTCCAGTTTGTCTTTGGGAAAGATTTCTCAACACACACACACAAATTTAGAGACAGGCTCTTCAGTTGTTTGGTTAAGACTTGGACCAGAAGCCATCCCACAATGGCTCTGCTGACTGAAGAGCCACTGAGAACAGTAACCTTGTCACCAGTTCTTTATTGGAGATAACTACCACTAAGATTTATCATGTGAGCTACTCCTACACGCATTACGTGACTGATTTCTGTCAAAGAGTTTTTCTTAGCAGACCTTTACTAATCTGCACAAAACCAGATTACTTGCTGATGATTAACAAACAATTGTAAAAGTTTGTTTTCTGTACCTCTTTTTAATTAATAGATTAAAGCTCTAGTGTGGGGTGGGGTGGGAGGAAGAACCTTCATATTTCAGGAGAGTGGAAATTCTTTTCTTTCCTCTGCTTATCTTTTTCATGTCTCTAATTGTGTACCACATACTCTTCCTCAGTCACACTGACAAAGGCCTGGACTTTTCACTTTAAGAAACAATAAACATGCACCCACAAACTTCAAATATTAAGTTAAAGGTAATAACTAAATCAGTATTTAAGCGCAAAAAAGGGAAAGCATTTGGATGGCTACTTGAAAAGAAAAAGGCACCACTGCCAAACACTACTGTTTTATTACCTCTTCCAGCTATAGAATGAACACTGAACACAAAGAACACATTTGAATGCATTTGAAACGAGGACTGCCTGACAGAGCAAACCTTGATATTAAGGATTGAAGCTAAAGAACACAGTCTAAGATATTCATGTTAAAATTAATGAAACTCTGAATTCTTTACATTAGAGGGAGAAACCAAGATGTACATGAAAGGAAGAACACAAATAGTGAGCTCAGGAAAAATAGAACTATTTTAATCGTATCAAAAGCTACATGTTTGAATGAGATAGGGGCAGGTACAAACAGAATACCTGTATACCACTGCAAAAAAACTACCTAGAAAGTCTAACCTCTGTACCTGTTCCCCCCCATCTATCTCAAGGAAAGAAAGATGAAAGCAAATTCACCAAGTGTCACAACAATCCCTGGAATCTTAGCAGTTCTGCACTGAAATGGTTAAAGCCTTTTCTTACTCTTCTACATTTCAGGGAGCAAGGGATCTTGCTTCAATGCTGGATGTTTTCCAAGCATATAAGAGGAACTTTCCCCCATTAAGTTCCTAAGTCCAACAAACATACACAGTGCTTAACGAATACTTACCGCAGGATGAAAGACATTAATAGCCTGAACAGAGGCCTTGCCTTTTTGCTTATAACCAAACACCAAGTCAATCCAGTGACAGATTGTCTGGGAAACATGGTCAGACTCCAAAGCCTGGCGATGAATCAAGATGAATAGACGAGGATCATTACGAGCCCAGGGTGGAAGATTGACATGGTTAACTCTGTCACCATTTTGACGTACTCCAAAATCAAAACCTAGAAACAGGGGAGTAAGTGTTCCAACATTTTAGCTGACAGTAATTTCAAAAAGGTCTTTAGAGGATTCTATGAAAGCTAACTATTAAGCACAGTGATTGCTGATCAACAAAGCAGCACCATTAACAAGCCCTCCCCTCTGCCCCCCAAATTCAAGCTGTACCTACTGATTCAAATGGAAAAATCAAACAGGAAACTCCTTTGCACCTCTGAGATAGTTATAAGAAAAACTTCTCTTAAGTCCTAGATAAAAGGACTGCAAGTTTCTCCCATACATTTACTGCTTAGCATATTCAGTCAAGAGCTATAAATGTTCTCAGTTTCAACCCATAGGCTCAACCGTACAGCTGTTTTGGGTACATAGTTTTGGTATCCTCTTAGTATACCTTCTCTGTTAACTAGAAAGTCGGGAAGGTAGAAAAATTCTGGGATAAGTTCCTTTACATCAGTCATTGATTCATACGAAGAGAGTCGCCAGGTTGTATTGGTAGAGTGAAAAGTTCTGTCTGGGATGTCAAAACTTTGATCTGTAAAGAAATCCAAACTGAATTTGTTACATCAATGATGGACACCGTAACAGTTGCACATCTGCAACTTCAAGTTAACTGCTCTCCAGTTAGCTGAGAACATTTAGAATTCTTCTATATCAATTACTATGTGTTACACATGGACTACAAGTCAAATATAGGTCACCTTTTTATTCTACATATGTACACTAAGGTAAAAATATAAGATGTACAGCTTTATGGTCTAGATTGATAATCTCAGAATGGGTCTAATATGAAAGCATACGAGATTTAATTTTACTGAACTCAGCTACTTAGCATTGATAAACTATCCTAAACAGAGTAACGTACAGTAATCCTGGATCACTGGGACAAGGTCCAGATGTGAAAGAAGTGCAAGCAAAAGCAACCTTACCTTGATAGGCTAAAAACATTTTAGTAAAAGGTGGCAGCCTAACTAGGAAATGAAGCACAGTTCCACTGTTGGAGTAATGAGATCCGTAGTGATATGGTTGTACAGGAGGCATTGGATCATCTTCTCTTGCTCCTTTACGGTACTCTTCTTCCAAATACTAGAAAAGTAGTAGGGAAAAAAAAAATAAAAAAAAAAAAATCACAGCCTCCTACTTAGACTGTATTCCAATAACAAAAATAAGAGCTTGCCTAATTTGTTTAGGAATAAAACTTAAACTTTTAGAGGAACATAGATTTAAAAGTTATTTGGAATCAAATACATTTTAAGTGTCTAAAGATGTGATCGCTTTCACAATCCTGTTAAGTATCAAAGTCTTAACCCAGTTTAAATGATCTGTTTTCCATTATTTATTACTTTTGGTTTTCCTCCCCCACAAGAGAGCCATTATACAGGTTTTTCAATGCTAAATGGAAAAAAATAATCCGCAAGTAATACACTAGGCCATGATGATATAGACATAACCTTAAAGGTCCAGCTACAGATACTTTCCATCCCCAGCATGTTATTTTCTACACCCTTCAAAATACTCTAAGGAGCAATAATCAATGAGCACTGTAATCATAGTAGGGTATGTTAAAATACAGTACTTGAGGGAAAACAGCTTTTCTGTTGTAAAACAAAAAGAATATCCACAATTCCACTAAAATAATTTCAAATAAACAGCACTAAGTTATCTCCCTGATCTTTAGGAATCTTTAAATATATCTATGTTCATATGTAAGAAGATATCCATTTAATGTCCTCAATAGTATCACACGGAAAGACTAAATTGATTAATGATTTCAGGTACAGGAACAGACAAACACTGGTTCTAATCATGTTATAAAACAATTCCCAGGAAATGTAGCATACTGGAAGTGAGAATTCCATAGACATGAAATATTGGATTTTATGGCTTCTTTCACCCCACCAACATATGTTAAAAATGTTAAAGCATCCAGATCATTTATACACAGGAAAAAGGCAAGAAGCAAAAAGTTACCCAAATTACCTTATAAGTATCCACATAACGATCCTCTTTTTCTTTAGATTGCACAGCTATTGGTTTGACCAGATTTCTGTAACAGAAGTAGTACTGATATCTTGTCATTTTTATAAAGATGTTGGTTCACACCATTCAATAATGCATTATTAAGAATAACACCTTTAGTATCATAAAAAGGTAAAGCAAAACTGAATAGCACTTTACAAGAGACTTCAGAAAATAAAAAGGCCACTTTTAGTTAGTGCTAAAGGCAAACTCAGATCCACAGGCTACCCCTATAACACAGTAACAGCCAAGCAAATGCAAAGCGCCTCTGTCAAATCAGAGGCATCATATAAAGGCAAAGACTTTGTGCACACAAATGTTAAATTGGCGTAACACAAGTTTACTAGGGTGGGACAATTCACTTGAATCTATTCACAATTAAGATAATGATTTTGTAACTGGCCAAATAATTATTTCCTTTTCTATTTAGTTGTTGGTAATTGGCCTGGAAGTCTTTAATCACATAAATTTTAACATATAGCTTTTATTTAAATCTGTGGACTATGTATATAATATTAAGACAGTACATAAGTCCAATTCATAGCATCCTTTGAATATACACACTCATAATACTTCACGTTTAATTTAAATGTCCAAAGTGAAGCCGCTTATTGTAAAAAGCCCAAGTTATTATGGATGAGACTTGTCCCTGAATAGTTCCATTCATTATGTGTGCAGTTTAGTACAATGAAGTTAAAGAGCTATACTGGACAATCAGTTCAAGTATTTGGAAATAACCAGTTCCAAGCATTTCATATTACCTATATACTGATGGATCATTTAGGTCCAGCGTTTCATTGGTGTAGTCAGAAAGTATAAAAGGAAATACTGGATATTGCATGAGATCATTGAAGGAACGGCCCGCATGTTTGTTTAAATGAGTCAGATATTCAAAGTTAGTAATCTGTCCCGTGCACCACAGGTGGGTCAAAGCAGTAATGTTTCCATATTCCAAAAGGTTAGGCAAATTGTTAGTTAAGATGTTGTGGTACACATCATCACGGACCTAGAAGAAAATACCACAGATTTAATTATATAAGATAAAAAAACTTCAAACTACCAAGACTTAGCAAGTTTATCTCATTTTACAAGTTTCTGCTGAATCGGAATAATGTTTAGTATTACTAAGATTCTTTAATGTCTTAACACATCAGAGATGTGTTTTACAACATGATTGTGTTTGTCTAGAAGTCCAGCTGAGCGAAGTTTTTCCAAAGGTATTAAGCAGAATTTAATTAGTCCATGCAACATGTCTTCTTAAGAACTAATGCATGAATGTACACGTTATGAAGACACAGCAAAACGCTTTGATCTATTTTTATCCATCAGTGCCACATTACCTTTGTATTATCAAAAGCCAAGAGTAAAGTTCTGCCATTTGTTAGAAATATTTCCACAGCATTGTCTCTTAACTGCCACCAGCGCTTATGAACTTCCTTAATTTCCTCATAGGTCCAAGAAAATGATGCTGGTTCCGTTTCTCCATGAAAACTCTGCAGAATTTGCAATTGAAAATGTTATTTTAAACAGTAGATTTTCCAAACAAGAAACCCTTTAATGGGGCCAGTTTATAACCATGAAGCATATAATTTTGCCGTGATGCTTTAAGACATTGTTGAGATTTTCTTCATGCTTCCCATCCTCCACTCTTTTCAAGGCAGAACATCATGCACGCTCCTCAGCTGCTCCAGTTCCCTATCCAACACTAGCATGCAATGCCATACTTTCACTGGCTCTTAAAATAAAATATTGGACAACCAACCAGAGCGAGCAAAGCTTTGCCATGAATCCACAAATCTGACAGTTCTATGAAGGACAAAGCAGCAAAATGTCTGGTAACCTCTTAAACCACACTAAGCTGTGTGCTTAGTGGGGGCAAGGAAGAGCTCTTTGAAAATAGTTTAAGACTTCCAACAGTGTAACTCATATCTTGATTTTTTAATTTTTTTTTTTTAAAACGTCTGTTAGATGTATAAACTTAATACAACAGAGCCTCTGAATATCAGAAGGATTAGGTCAGTTCCAGTTTCCTCCATGAAACAGTCCTCTCTTGTACAGGCTGAGGGGGGAGCTGGAATATCCTACGTAATAGAAAATTCAAGAACTAGATGCTGTAGAGTGCAGCACAATTCATACACTTGTGAGTTTCTGTACTTCCTAGTGCTCCAGCTTCCAGTAAGGCAAGTCAACTCAGGTGCAGACCAAAGCAAGCTCTGCACACGTATGCTGATGAACTCAGAGCAATGGACAAGAAGGCACAGAAGTTTCCCCACATCACACCCTCCTCATTCCCTCCCAGACCCAGGCCCACATCTTTCTTGGTTTTTTTTTTGCTATTATCACCACTGATTCCACAGCCAGGAGCAACAGAAGCATCACTGAACCAAAATTAATCAGTTTGGCTGGCCTCAACCAGAGACGTCTAACTATAGTACTCTGGCAATCTCAGTGACAGTAGACAAAAGCTACTCGTGGTCATAGTTCAGAAAAATTAAAGGTGGACAATATGCACTCATGCTTACCGAATTTTCAATTGTGTCTGAAGCATTGTCTTCAACAAAATACATGCCACATTTTCCTGCAGGAAAAAATAGTTGCAAACAGGTACATGATATTACTCTTTGTATAATGCATCTTAATGTTATATGAACAGTGCCCAGGTGTTAAGAATACTAAGAATAATACCTGGGCAAGACACTACTTGACAGAAACAGAATTTAGCATTCTACGTCTTTTAGCAAGTGGTCTGCAATTTTAAAACTTAACTGCACTCACTCTACCAGCAGGAAAGAAACACAAAACTGATCTATATACTCCAGAAGAAGTCAGGCAATAGCTCAATTACTTTAAAAAAAAAAAATCAGTCCAGTTCATACATACAGCAGAATCTTAGACAAAAAGGATATCCGAGGACTGAAAATTCTACTTACCTAACAACAGTTCACCAGCAGTCTCTCTAGAAGGTGCTACACTTATACATCTTCGATTTACTCTGTAATATTTAAAGGGTATTATTTCTTATGGATTTATTCACCTTTTGGCACGTACCTAAAACTAACAGCCTCAAAGGCTACAGTTGACAAAAGACTTTTCAACACTATGACTCTAATGGTTCAAATCCCAAGGAGGGAAAGAAAACAGAACCTCAACTTCCAATACCTGCACATTAGTGTATTTGTGTTTATTTCTTTGTGTGTTCTTTGGAGTTATTTTAGGTAGTGCCAGCAATAGGTGGCAAATTGACACAACAGCAGAGTTGAGTCAATGGTTAAAGCAGAGAGGAAGGAAACACAATTTGCTTTTGAACACTGATGTAATGACCTACCAGATCTAGTAGCGCTGCCTGTCATAGATATCTAAGTGACATCCCCACATCACACCAGATGGTATTTGCTTTTACTGATTTTTGAAGTCATGGAGATGGACTGCTTTAAGACTCAAAATGTACATGTTGGGAGCTCTAATCTTTTGCTTATGAATACATCAAAAAACTTACCATTTTTGACATTTGTTTCATCCCACTTGATTGGGTTTTTAAAATGTTTATTTTGATAAAAAAGGTGAGGACTGTTTCTTTGGAATGGGAGAAGGTGGGAAAGGAAGGTAAATGTTACCCAAACCTTACCTTATATGTTCACTTGCAGCTTTGTCCTTTACAGTTGAAGAGTGAGAAGAATGTGTTTTGTCTTCAAATAGATAAGATAATGGAGTTTTTATCACACCTATAAGAACCCCACAAATAATAAGGCACTTGCAGTCACTGCAATTCAGATATATTCTTAGAAGATGTTATAATTACCTTCCTGTTTCTGCCTGTCTGGGAGAAGGTACTTGTTTGGAATAGTCAGGTAGCACCTCTGCAAGCGGCGCCTCTCTCTGTTTGGGCCCTCTGTTGGATCCAGTTGCCAAGAAGTTGGGTAATAGACTGGGTCATACCAGAGTGCTCTGAAAAAATCAGTGTGTTAGAGTTTGGCAGCAGAGGTAGTATATATGCCTATTCTTTCTGTTCTGCTTTAACAAGTAGAAAGGCAGAAGTTTCATAGTAGTACACTGGGCAATTATTTCTGACAAAGTATCAAAAGACTGAATTCTATAGTTTATTTTCATGAGCTACCCCACGGACTGACTACTCATGAGCTACTGTAAGACTGCTCTTGAAGTTACTAATTCTGATGAAGACAGCAATACAAATGCACCCAATACTATATTTTGAAAACTCAGCTGCTGCAAACACGATATAATACTAGTTCTGCAGTCGAAAAAATACTCACTTGGTTTCTAGTCACAATGTAACATCTTTTGCTCTATGCAGATTAGCAAACACAATATCTGGATGCTAAGGTGAATAACATTACACAAAAAATATTTTGTTACTCCATCAATGTAATGCAAGATATTAAAACTATGACATGCCTCATTGTATTAGGCACAGCAAAATGTATCTGACAAGAAAAATCTGTCTAAATGGCATAGAAATACTACCGGGTTATTCATCCTACCAAAAAAAAAGGAGAAGAAATCAAGTATTTTACAAGTCTTTAACCATCAGATGACTAGCAAAGTAAGTAATTCTAATTTTTATATCAACAACATTTCGTGTGCCTCTAAGTAAAATGAAAAGCACGTCAGGCATTGAGTCTCTCTCTCTCACTTTTCCACTGAGATGCAAGAACAACTTACCGATCGTGGGTAAGCTGCTGAACAAGCTCCTGCCAATGTCTGCTGGCACTTAACTCTGCCTTATACATCCCTCTGATGTGCTGGATTACTTTCTTCCTCTCCATTCCTTGTGACAGAGACACAGCTTGTGTGATGTCTCCAGCTATTTTAGAAATGTCTTTAGATTTTGTATCCAGACGTTGAAAGAGACTGAGGAAAGAGTTGTGTTTTAAAACATCAAATAAACACACTGAAAAGGGAAGACACCAAAACCACTTGTAAAATACAATCAGTTTGGCAGTAAATATCCATAGTTCTTGTTACAGCAGATGCAAAGTCACTTAGACAACAAGATTTTCACAAGACTCATGAACACTTTCTGCTTCTGAGCCTTCAAAAAAGCTGTAACTTGCAGCCAAAGACAAGACAATCAGAAGATCAGCAGATATTAGCATACTTCATTAATTAACGTATACTCGTTACAATAAAAATTTTAGGAACAGTAATTTACCACTGCTGAAATCTTTAAGTTATTCAACATAAAGTCTTTTTGCTTATCGAGACAGACTTGCTAAACTGACCTTTACAGCTACTAGAGTTGCCTGCATTGAAGTATGTTGTGTGTGCATCTCACATTTGATTTTTATGGCAGAGCCTGAAATTTAAAGTAATGGAAAGAACATCTTAATCTACCACAAGCTACCTAAATTTACATTACTCCAATTGGTAGCAGTGTCTGTACCTCATAAAAGTGGTCAAATACTGAATACAATGATATTTTATACATTGAAAATGAGGGTTAATTGCAGGGACATTTGCCTTACATTTAATTGCACAGATCACAGCAACAAGAGAGGCGACTGGACAGACACAACAGCTGTAAAACTAACGGTGGAGTGCCAGATATGCAAAAAATGACTTAGTATTCTGAAGTTCACGCAATGCCATTTATTATACAACCTACCAAAATGCATATACCTGTAATCAAACTGGTGTTATAACAGTAAAATAAAACCTGAAATGTAGCAGTGCTGTTAGTGTGAAAAAATATCTGAAATAATCATAAAGGCAACTTTGCAATGGGGTGTGTTGAACAGAGAACATTCTTACAGAGTTCTTGCAGCCTCTTTCGGAAGGCACTTACTTTTGCCGATTATTAGCCATTGTCTTCTCCCAGGCAGCTTTATTTACACCTTCTTCCATCTCGTATTTCTTCTGATCCTGAATGGAAGTTTTATACATTACGTTTTGTTTTTCAGATGGAAAAAATAAGGAAGGAGAGGCTAAAGGATATGCCAATTTAAAGAAGGAAGACTAACAAAAACTGTTCAACTGGTATCTTCACAGCATTTAAAACCATCATGACTTCATTTCAGTTACTGCAGTAATTATATTTAAATATGCTATATTTTTTGTAAGGAACCATAAAAATTGTTTTCCCTGCCAGTGAGAAATACTAGTAACTTATGAGCTCTCACTTTTTCTGGGTTAAGTAATATGCCTAACCAAAAAACATTAACATGTGAGCTTGCTGTGAAACACTGAGTATACGTAACAGAAATATTCAGAACACAAAGAGAATCCCCCAAAGCATAAGCCATACACCAAGCAAACAAAATAGCTTTCTGCAGTAAAATTCTGACTCCATATAATAGATAGTTGTCTCAAATATAACCAGTTTTTGAAGTAAAGTTTTTATTCACAAACCTCTTTCAAAGCTTTTATTAGATCTGGTTTTGGTCGTGGGCTCAGAGGAATGCATTTATAGCCACAACATTTTAAAGTATTCAAAAAGTCTCCTGCTGTTCTTTGTTGTTCTTTGGTCATTTCATCACTGTGATTGTGCATTAGTTCATATAAATAGAGCACTAATTTAGGTCCATGCTAAAAGATGAAAAGAAAATAAGAGGGAAAAAAAGATATATGGTCATTCTCATTTCCACAATAAACACTGAGCAGTTTTTTCCTCCAACTTTATTCCCCTTTCTAATCAGCCTGGACAGGTTTCTTCTGCTAAATTTTCTGTGACTTAAAGAAAATGGCTGCTTTAACATTTGGAGTCAAACTCTTATAAAACTAGGAAGAACATGCTAATTTAACCCTCCACAGGACAAAACTTCCCCAGCATCTTGTGACTTTTCAAATGGCTTACAGGAAAGCTAAGTTTCTTTTCCAAATACTCAGATTCTGCAGCCTTGTTTATAATTCAGGAAATACATGCCAGAGACTCCTAATTTTGCATGCCAAGAATGCTACACTTTGTTTGATTAACCAAATTAGAGCTGACAGATAATGAAGTTAAGCAGACACAGGCCATAAATGCACTCAACATGACACTTCCCCAAAGAAACCATTGCTAATATATCAGCTCTTCTCTTACCAGTGAAAGTGTTAGCTTAATTGAATAAGGTATACGTGAGCAGAAATGTCATAGGTTCATCTAATACATAGTTTCTCTCCTTAGTATACAGTGAGTCAAACTGTGGCTTATCTTACATCATTTATTTCATTCTTGCAGCTCCTGAAGATCTCAACAGCAACATTCCTACCTGAATCCTGACCGTGACTGTAAGAAATTGCTTTCTCTCAAGCTTGCACTAACAGAGTAGAATCAAAAAAGCTTTTTCCTGAGAAACCCAGAAAAGTAGGGAGAAACTGTTCAGCTATTTGAGTTAAGAACATAGAACACACAATTCCACTTTCAGAGTTAATAAAGGCTAAATAAGAATAGATAGAGTACTGATTGAGGACTGACTGCCTCTTAAAATCTAGTTGCAATCAATTCCTGCAAGTTTCAGGAAGTCTGTAGTTAGAGATCCAAGGCAAGGGTAATTCCCTCAATCTGATTTTTCAGGGTACCTTAACTTCAAGCACCCACAGTAAATTGTTAAAACTAGCACCACCTTTTGTTTCTGCACTACACAGGATATGTGATGTTTGATGTGCTACAAAGTCAAAATACCAGATGTAATCCTATCTTGCCTCTTACAAAACTGTCTACCCTCAGGATAATATAGCAATTGCAGAGACACACACAGGCATTTTGTATGACATGACTTTGTCATTATACTAAACATTGCTAAACCAACAGTGAACAGCTTTAGCCACATACTGTTTTAAATAATGATAAAATTTGAACAAAAAAAATGAATACAGGTTTTACAAACAATCTTGAGCTTACTTGCAAAGTTGGGCTAAGACAGTCACGCATAATCTCTTGATGGTTTACTTCATGTACCATCTCCAAAGCCTGCTTTCTCTCTTGCAGTGGCCTCATTGGAGACAAGTTGTGCACAAGAAGCCTGCCAAGTTGTGTGCGGAATGTGTCCTTACATGACAAGAGGATTCTCTTCCACTGTTGCTTTGGTGTGTTCATTCTGCTTGTGCCCTGAGGAAAAGAGATAATTTTCTAATATTACAGTGTTAGGGCTTCCTTTTATCAAGTTTTTCACATTACAAAGCACAGTTAATATAATGAAAATGTAAGGCAATAAAGATTTCTCTACCAAAACAGTGTTTAATTTTAGTTTACTGATAATTATTGTGGGTTAAAAGCCATTCTACTAAAAATGAAAGAGCTTATTCATTCTAATAAAATAAGCAATTTTCTCTCAATCTGCCAAAATTAGGAATGCAACTCCTAGCTAAATTGGATATTCAGTTAGAGGGTTTATACAACAATCCAAGAAGTGAGAATTGTGATGTAAAAAGTTTAAAAAAAAAAAACCAAGTGTTTTTTGTTTATTTATTTTAATGAATAGCCATTCTGGGTTAATCACCAGTTTCTGAATAGATTACCGCAAAAAATTAGAAACAAGGCACTGGACTGAGGTGCATGTGCTCACAACAATAAACCTGCCATCTTTGAAAAGTACTACAACCATGGCATGATGGAAAGATAACAGACTTAACATAGAAAATTAGGTTGAGCTACTTCTTATGAAGACGGCTTAAGAGAAATAAAAAGGCAAGAAGCAATAAGTTAAGTTTTCCAATAATACCACTTCAAATTACCCAAGCAAAATCTGATCACCTTGGAAAGGTTGACATGCTAGAAAACAAAAGTCTCAGCCCTTTGGCAACAATTGAAAAAAGAAAGTTCCTGTTCCCTCCAATTACATCAGCAACTCTAAATACATTATAGACACAAATTGCTCAAACTCTCTATCTGTGGATGTATGGCAGATCTTGTTTTATAGGCTCCAGTCAACTTAAACATTAAGGTTTAAGAGAAAAAGCAAAATTGTGGATTATATAGAAACCTATTTAACCTTTGTGTGCTTGTTCAAGAAGCAGAACTTTGCTACGTGTTAAAGTAAAAATCAGAACAGATGCATTTATTATTTTTCAACTGCAGAATAACTGGGAAGCTGAACTGAACCATGTTTTTAATACCACAGCTTAACTGAGAGAGGCAGTAAGGAAAGCATTTATGGACAGAAGACCTTACACATAAAAAGTTCCTCATAAAGGAATATGAAATATACTTTAATCTGGACAACATGTAAATTACTTACAATGGATACTTTGACTCCTTCCACCAACATTTTGAACATTTCTTTAAGAAAAGGATTTGTTCTGCTAGGCATTTCTTGCTGGCTTTCCTCTTCAGGAACTTCCAGCTGGGCTGCTGAAAGTCTGCTTTGACTTGTGGTTTCTGTTATCCCCAGTACATCAAGCCACTCTTCAGTAGATGCTTAAAATTTAAAAGGCACATATTGATCAGTACCAAGTCAAGCAAGAAAATCCTACGATCCTTTAGTTGGCATTACATCAACTATTACTTTTATCACTACACTTACCATACTTTTATTAATTTTAAATATAAAAGCCTATTCCTTATTTCAATTCCCTTATGAAACAATTTGCTCAGCATTTACAGTTCATCACAGAGCCATTCAATTATTTGTCCCAAGTGCTAAACTCTTTCTCTTACTTCTGTGGAATTTGAACCCCAAAAGTCATCAAGCCTTGCTAATAAATGTAGCCGTTTCATAAAAACATGCAAACTGATGCATTTTAAGAGAGCAGATGCTCCCTTTGGCAGAGTTAAATCTTCAGGTAATAGTTCAGGCAGTTAACACATGAATGGACTAATGTATAATTAAATTAACCTGTACAGTTCATTCAGATAAAAACTGTATCCAGATTGTCAGTTACATAATACCGTGAGACAATAACAGAGAATGATGTTTTATTTTTAAATCCATTAAACTAGCTTCAATGGTACCACTTTCCTCTCAAATACTTCAACTCTCCAAAAGCAAGAACCCATTTTACAAATAGCACTACATTGGCTCTGTCAAAACAGAAGAGAACAAAAAGAAACCCTACCTAAATAAATGAGTCTGTTAACAGCTAGAACAGTCAGCCTCTGTAACCTTTGTACAAACTCAGTCTCAGTGGCTTGGATAGGATTTTCTTGGCTCATTCTCCGCTGCATCATCATGTTGAATTCCTCACTTGCTAGTGAACGCATTTTCATCAGCAGAGCATCAGACTGAGCAAGTGAAAACTTTCTGGAGCCTTTAAGTAGAAAAGCATTAATAGCATCCTACTAAAATGCACAAAAAAATTAATGACTCAGCAGCTGCTTTCATCCAAAGAGTTCACATCACTTAAGGAAACAAAGCATTTGAAATACATTAATATTGAAGGGAACATAGGTGTCACTTGGGTGTTTTTATCTTTCTTCTAAAAGCTTTTCTATTTGAAAATAAATACATAAAATTCAAGTGATATGAAATGAGCTAGTCTCAAGATCAGACTTATTGTACAGCTTGTGTATTTCTGTGTGAAGCAGATTCTGAAAAAGTTACTTATTCCTGTTTTTACTGTAGAACTAGAATAAAGAATTAAAAATCAATGATACAATGAAGAATTACTGCATATAAAAAAAGTAGCTTTATCAGCAAAAATGAGGAGCCAGTTATATTAACAGCTATAAACAAGCACATTTTGTACCATATCTATTGCCTATACCTAATTTTGAAAGAAGTACTATTTCTAACTTATAAGAACATTCCTTAAAATTATCTTGAAATTAACTGATGGGCCTTGACTGTATCTACTTCTTCTGGAAAGAACTATTTTATTTTATTTCTTTTATCTTGAGTGCCTTAACAGATTCTCTAATATAAAAACATTTTCACTATGCTTACTAGGCTGATGGAGAGGGTCCTCAAAAGCTGACCATAATAAACAGGGAATAATAGTGGTTGGTTTGTTGTTTTTTTGGGTTTTAAGAAAACTCAAATATCAGGTTTTTAAGGTATATCTTCTACAGAATCTCTTAAATGCAGCATCATTTATGAGAGATATACAAAACCAGTTTCCAGCCAGAAGATTCCAAAACCTTTACAGAGTGATTCACCATCTATCAAATAGAGAGAAAATATCACTGCTAAACCTAGAACTGCCCAAATATTTTACAAGCACAACCACAGTGGAACCTAGGAGTCTCGTGTTCTTATCTATAAATTTGAGAGGGAAATTTAGGCATCTATTTCTGTGCAACAATGCACAATCTGCACATCACAGCTGTGTTAAAGTTACAAGCACTATCTTTACTTTGGTATTTTCTTACTGTGAAGATGGCTATTAAAACCACTATGAATTAATTTAAAGCCAGATTTTACCTTCTTTTGGGATTGTTTTCAATTCACAAATTGCTTACTAAAGATGTTTTTAGATACTGGAGTGAGAATAAAGTGACCAAAGTTTAATTTTTGTTCCCCTCTCCCTCCTCATAAAATCCCCACAAGTTCAAAATGGGTACAGGCTACACTATTCCAAAAATATACATATTGACTTAAAGCAAATCCACAGAAAAAGCCAAGCAAATCCAACTCATTTGTTGTGTTACTGAAATTAGAGTTTGAAAGTACATACAGAAGAAAATACAAGAATACTTTGCTTTTGCTACTCACCAGCTATGCCCTTACGCTTTTGAAACATTGCCCGATGCTGTGCAGATGGTGATGGGACTGAACCGGTCTGCTCCCGAGCATCTTGGTTTGCTGTAGTTTTTATTAATTCAATAGCTGCTTGAAGAACTCTTAACTGCAGAACAACTGCCATATCTACAGAGAGAGGCATACAAAGAACATATGACATTCTTTACGTGTCTTTGAGAATTTTTACCAGATGCTTGTAAAAAGTAAAAGAACACAAAATGTGTCGAGAGCTGTAAACTCTCGATTCCACAGTCACATAGAAAGTCACCTCACTATTCTACAGATACAGGCAATACACAAGTGAGTTCTCATGCAAGAGCTATTGAAATTGATTACTCTGAAATAAATTAAATGAAACTGTATAGAACATCGACACTTAAATACCCTTAAAGAACTTTTCCAGTCACCATTGGTTCAGATTAGCAGTACACAATTCTTTACCACAAGGCAAGCTCCTGAGGAAAACTACTACTTTGAGAACCACTTAGAAGAGAAAGAAGATCCACCACCAGAAAACTCCCCCTTCTCCCTCAGCAGGAATATTAATTTAAACAAATTAACGGGAAAGGGATTTACTTATCCAGTCCCATGACCCAAAAATAAGCAGATAACTTACTTTGCATCCTTGCATTTTTACTATTTTGAAGATGACCCAGCAGCACAATGAGGTCTTCAATAACACGAAAATATTGAGAACCTGAGGAGCTGCAGGCATGAATTGCAACTGCTACCAGCAGCTGTTGTATATCGCATGCAAGTAACTTGTAGTCATTCAAGGGAATGCTGCAAACAAAGTTGTAGTTACCAGAAACATGACAATTCTAGTTGATCGTAACCCATAACAAGACCCATTACTCCTCCCCTTGCTATTTTTGTCAACTGTACCTAATACTTTCTTGCATTTCATATAGAAATGTTACTGCTGAAGGCTAGAAAATTGTAATCAGACACCTCTTTAGTGTTAACTTGGCATTTTGGGAGCCAGCAAATCTTTGAGACATTCTAACATTATGATTGTAACAAAATTTTATTGGAAAAGCAACGATGTATTATTACTGGATTTCTAAATTAAAGGACAGGTCTGAAATCCTGCATTTCTCAAAAAAAAATATTCAGGATAATACCTCAATTTGTAGCCATGCAGAAAAAAATTATGCTGGGATAAGAAGGAAATCTGTCTGCTTCTTCAGGATACAAACTAATGAAATAAATTAACAACACCCCACCTCTCCTTCCTTCACTGTATAAACTTCTTAAAGTACACAATGTTTATAATTAATGAAGTCATTTAAGTTACTCAAAATCTCAAATATTAAGTCACAGGCAACACAGGAGAGACTTTTCCCGAAGTTTTAACATTGGCTGTAGATACAGTGGAATGCTACCATATCCTGGGCCTTTATCTTACTGTTCAGGTGAGTTTTATTAGGAAAAGCTTCCAAGTGCACACAGTGTGACAAACTTGCATTTTAAAATGTCATTTCACTTGAAAGTTTAAGGTATGAAAAGAACATTTCATATTCCATTGTTAGAATTGAGTATCTAAACACTTAACTTTCACTTACAAGTATAGCTGAAGCTGAAAACCTCAAAACCAGTATTACTTTTATACAAGCTCTCTGATCACTTTAGGAAGTAGAACAAATACAATACAGCAACTTTTGCTGGATTTAAGGTTGTAGTATCTGGACTACTTTATAGCAATGATATGATACTCACTTTGTTTCCAGTCCATTGAGAGCAGCCAGTGTGTTACACAACACGTAGAGCAAACCATTATCAAGCAGTAGGTCTGCAACTTTTGAGCAGGAATTTATGATTTGCAGCAGCAGACAGAAGCAGTTATGCAGCAGAACATTATCATACAGAGAGTTCTCTATAAGACCCAGAACAGGAATGACACACCACTTTTGAAAGAGTCCGACATTCTTCACATCTTCCAGATCAAATCTATTAAAATAAATATAAGTGAGTGACATCCTTAAACTAGCAACCCGGTATATGCAACTAGTATATGCAACTGGAACACCAATCTTTGCCAGTATTTTGCTAAGGATATAGATGGCAGTTTCCTCCACTTCGTTGCAGTAACAATGCCTGCCTACTAAATGAAATAAGAGCAAAATAAAACACTTCAGAGCGAAGAGCCTAAAAAGTATATCTGAAGCCTCAGCTAACTACAACTGCCTACCATATAGATTTCATGAAAACAGAGGTTTTTTTTAATCATTGTAGAAAAATAACCCAATGCATCATCTTTCCAGTAATAAGTATTACAGGTGGCACAGACACTATCAAGAAACCAGATACAGCTTGGCACCAATATAATAATATACTGACTGACAGCAGGTTTGATATCCTAGAGCCATTACTGCTGAAGTTTAATTCAGTTTGTCAGCTTCTGGCTTATTGCGACTGTAGAATTCAGAACAGTGCTTCAGATCTTGTATTACTTGTACATGAGGAAACTGGATCGCTATTCTAAGGTTATCAGCCCATTACCTGACACTTAACACACAATCCTAAAAACCTAAGTCATTAGAACTACCTTTCCAGCCCCATAATCAATCCTGAGGAAATAACAGATCTCTACTTTGGGTCTAGTTAAGGAGCCAGGTTTAACTCTTGTAATTAAACAGGAATATTTTTCGAGGGGGGTGGGATAGGGGTGTGTATGAAGATCAGGACAACAGGCAGAAGTAATTTGGCTATAAATCCTGCAGAGGCAGTAACTGAGGAGTTTTTTGCACTGCTGACTATACTGAGATGCATGTTCTCCCTGTACAATCATTAAGTGGTCAGATTAATTCTAAAAAAATATCATTTACTTAGATAATTGTCTGCTTAAAGGTAATCTCCTTTCCTGTTAATATGAGGTGGCTCTTTGGTTCAAGGAAACTGTACCTGTGGGATTTTCCCTAAAGGAAATAGGTATTTAAATTCAGGGCCAAGTCCAGGAAGCAGCAGTGGCATCAAGCTTTTTCCCTTAACCACCTACCAAGACCTAGTAGAGAAGTCTCGTGACTACTAAAAACTTCTGAGGATATAAATTTGAGTTTCAAGTAGGATCAGAAAGAATAGGAAGAGTTGAACTCATTACAGGACATTTGAAGCGCAAAGGCCTCTGAGGCCCTCAGAAGGGGTGAGGGTTTAGAAGATCCCAGATGACAGCACCCATAAGATGAAGTTGCTTATAAACAGCTAAAGAGCCATACAGTAGTCATAAGAAGGTTAATACATTTAAATGTTAAAACTACAAGCAAAACATTTCAAAACAATTTTGAGGGAACTCTTCATGATTGTTGATTCTCTTCAACAATCATGTTAACATGGATTAAAGGCGAAGCTTTACTTACTCTTCATCCAAGCCAACCGAGCGGCCAAAGAGCATTTCCAAAAAGCACTCTACAACTTCCTGAGTGCCCTGGTGAAGGTACAGCTGGTTGGCAAGCAAGGAGAAGCCACGATTCTTTAAGAATTTCTCCTTCTGCTCCCTCCTTGCTCTGTTGAAATACGCATCCAACAACTAAAAATAAATGCATAATAATGATGTAAGATTCAAACATTTAATATAAGTCCCTGGAAAGTTAAGTTCTTGTCTGTGATTTGAACAGTTGGAAATAATTTTTAAAATTACAGATTAAAAACATCGGTTGCACTGTTTCAACTGCAATCTACACTGCCCTTGTTACAATCAATAGCTGACTTAATCCTTTTAATCTGAAGATCCTTAGGTTTTTAGTCAAGTTTGGGGGAGATGAAATCACAAACACAACAGTTACAGAATGCATACATAAATACATTAGAACTTTTAATACTTGTTAAATCCTGCACATCAGCGTGTCTGCAAGTGCATGCATGATTTTTTGGATCATTTTGTTAAAACCATATAATCTTATTCTTCAAATTAAAATACAAATCTACTCAAAGCTTTTCATGTACACAATGTTACCATCCAGGAACATGGTCCTTGTCAATACTACAAAAATGTCTGAAAACATTTTGAAGCCTCAAGTCCATGTTCAGGCCACAGATGTGTGGATGACTCTCCAGAATAACTGAAAGTCAACAGTGTTAGAGGTCAAAACTTTGCTTGCACCTTAATTTAATGCAATTAAATGTAAATGCATTGTGTGTTTAAAGTTGAAGAGAAGATGACCGACTTTCTGCATTGTTGCTTCCATTAACATCAGTAATGCCGGCATATGGTCTTAAAGCCTCTGGCTTATATTACAGACTGTATTTATCTATTGAAAGATTTTATGTTTGTGTTGTTTCTCTTTTTTTAGAATTGGTGGGGGTGGAAACATACTTTAAAAATCAGAATTCTAGAAAACTGAAGAATGAAAAATAAAAAATATTAACAGAACTTCATGCTTCCAACGTGTTAACTACTCTAGCTCACAATGTTTTAGCGGAAAGCATTTTATATAGGCCTACTTTAATGACTCCTTGTTGTATGAGAGGAGAAGGGTGGTTCACAAGAACTATAAGATAATCAGGTTGGATAAGTTTGTCCATCACATCTTCTAGCATCATATCTGGTAGGATTAGGAGAACTCCACGCAAGAGGTCATATAATCCACAACAGATAAGAACAAGCCAGTCTTCTGTACATCTGAAAACAGAGAAATATGTTTTATCACAGTTTGTCTACAACAGGAAGCACTAAAAATAAAATGCATAGTTGTTAGCTACCCTTGAGGGGCAGGAAGAAGAAATCTAGCAAACATTTCTTCAGTACTCCTTCATTAACACTTACTTGGGATGGCAGATAGCAAAAAGGATAATCTGACCTGAACTACTACTTGAGATTTTTTTTTTTGAGCTAGCATTACAAATTCCCAAACCTACCGTACAAAGTTCCTGATTTTTAAAGTTAGCTATGTAAATAATGCAAAAATTGAACCAATGCAATTCTGTAGACTAAAAGCTTAATGAATTGGGTTATGGCAGCTATTGAAAAAATTCCCTTAATTTTCAGGCTTCCAATTTTTGTAGAACAGTAATCAAGACCAAGGATTTTGAAATTAAAGTTCATATACTGAGCTACTGCTAATTTATTATTTTGCTTCTCTACTTACCTGTCCTCAGGGCTTTCAGATGGTTTTTGAGTGTTCTCATTAGCTGAAGAAAAAGCAAGACCCTCCCAGTCTTCAGGAAGTATATTCCTGTCAGCCAAGCTTGGCCAGCGAGCAATGGCTGATGATCCTCCATGAATGGAAAATGCCAAGCCCAAACCTACAAAATTACTCTGACTCCTCTGAAATGAAGGCAGCCCTTTCAAGTTGTCTGGACGACGTAGCGAGAGCTCAGCTGCAGCACCACCACCTTCATTACATTTCAGGTCTGTATCTGCTTCTTTATTCTCAAATGTGTTTTCAGATAACTCTTCTTTTGCAATATCTTCAAATGTTTCAGCAGATGTTAACTCTGAGTCACAAACTGTTTTTGCAGACTCACAACTGCTAAGGAAGAGTTCTTCTTGTACTCTCTTTATGGTTTCAGAACTTCCTACAAAACCGGTTTTACCCTGGAGATCAATGTAGTCATGCTTGCCAATAATCTGCAGGTCATCAATGCTCCTTCCCATTCGTTCAGTTAGCCTTTTTCGATGAACTTGAGGTGAGGAGTTCAGAGATGCCGGTAAGCTTTTGCAAAGTCTTTTAGGTGCCTGAGAGCTTATCTTCTGCGGCACACTAGCCTTGAAAGCTTTCTCTAGAGAAATAAGGATATCTTTAGCATTCCTCTTACACCAGAAACAAGCTTTTCCCTTATTGTTACACTCCACGTACATTTAACACAGTGATGACCCAGGCTCATTTTATGTGGCATAACTGATTCAACACCTGGCATAGCTCAGATTTGGCTGATCAAGTAGAGATAGTAAACTATTACACAGCCATATATTTAGCAAGTCACACATCTAAAGGATACATAAAATGAAAAATAATTTTTGCATATTTACTGGAGTTTCTGGATTTACACTATGAACCTCTCAACTAACCCCCAGCAGGAATTTATACAGGATCACGGAACCATTGAGGGTGGAAGGCACCCTCTGGAGATTTTCTAGCCCAACCTGCTTGCTCAAAGCAGGATCAATTAGAGTGGGTTGCTCTCTCTGGAGCTCTTGTGTAAGAGGTCTGATCTACCAACATGTTTCAGTGGACACTGAAATATTATTCACTGTTTTGCACTAAGGCTTTACATGTATTTCAGATTTATAACAAATCATTGCATATTTTATTTAACAGGGCTTCCTTTTAAGTACACATTTTGGCCTGAAACAGTCAAACTTTCAGAGCATATTACAGATATCTTCCATAAAATATATTTTAAGAGGGAAAGCAGTCTGCAGACCAGACTGGTAGAAGCAGCTGGCTGTTGGTCTAGAAAAAGGAGACTATCTTCATTCAGAATTATTTTGAAAACTATGCACCAGTTAGTACTAATGCAATGGTGATGCATCAAGAATATTTTTTTTTTTCCAATGAGAGAGATATATATACACACACAGAGATGCATGCACAAACACAGCCAGACCAAGCTGCCCTTCAGACAACAGGAAGGATCTATAAAGCTACAACAATCTTACAGCCAAGCCTGCACACATATTAGCAGCTAGGGCAACAAACCACAAACCTACACGCGGGTAGAAAGTTAAAAAACAGACTATTTCAAATATTCTATCTAAATTTAGAAATTCAAATTCAGAATCACAACACTCAAACACCTGCTTTCACAAAAACTTGAGTATTCCTCTGGCACACATTAAAAACCTTTGAGAACAATTTGGTACTATTGATAGTTTGGTACAATTGATAAAAAAAAAAGTACTCAAGTTTAGAAGAATAAGATTTCATATACGATCTATATAAGAGAATGACTAATTTCATACATAATTTAGTACTGCAGTCTGCTCTTCACATCACTGCTTTTACTGAAAGACATTTGAACTAACACCACTTCAACCGAGGTAGTGCTTGAACTCAATTTGCTTTTCCTAAGCAAAGCAGCAACAAGACATCATTTGTAAAAGGTATTACACTGGTGATAGCTAAATTCTGTGTAAGTCATACATGATCAGAAACATATAGCAATGAAGTTAGAGATTGCAGTAACTTGTTTCCACTCCTACTTTGTACATATTGGCAAACTTGCTTAGATTATGTATTTTTACACAGAATTTCTCTTTCTCATTGTCAACGAGCTTAAGTAAAGGCTTAGGTGTAACTTATATGTTTTAGCTTTTGTTTTATAGGTGATATTTGTTGATTGCCTATGCAAATCTGTGTAAAAAACGATTAAAAATATAATTCAATAATGATGCAAAAACCATCACACTGACAGCATACCAAGTGAAAAAGTTACCAGCTTGAGCTAATAACTTCACACTATTTCAGCATCTAAAGCACAGGAATTCAAAACTGATTAAAGCAGTTATCTTTACAGACCTCAACTTGTTCAGCATGCTATATAATGATAATGTTTCTAGAAAACTATTCCTATTTAATATATATAAAAAAGGTATATAAGTTGTTCTTTATAAGATATACTTCCCTGTCTTCTGTCATGTAGGAACAGTATATATACCTGTGGTATAACTAAATGCCAATACTTTAATACTATGTTTAGATGGATGTTAAGAATCATGCACAAAGAAAAGTATCAACTTTTTTGCACAGATAGGATAGCTGCTTATGGCTCACTATTTCAATTATTGCCTGGTTAAGACATTCGCATACATCTCTAGCAGGTCTGTTAACAAATGAAATTGTTCAGCTATCTGGTCCACTTTGCTGCTTGAGCCATCAATGTGGCAATTTGCCTCAACTTGACAATGAAGAGCAGTTTAGGCAGCATGTTCAATTCAATCCTCCTTACTCTGCTGCTCGGGCATCAAGCTCCAAGGGTCAGGGAGAGCTTTACAAGAAATATCAGTGGGACGGTAACACTTTAAGGCACTCTAGTCATCTGCCAAGGGACTGTGTCTTAATGCCCTTGTTTTTCCATCACTGTTTTACCTTCCAGTGGTAAAGCTGCAAATCCAGTTGGAGTTGTAATCACAAATGCGGTGCTGTCTATTGACTTCCCACCACTGCTGGAGTTTCTCAGGTACATAAGTGATTCAACTTTCTCCTGAAAAATTTTGCCATCTAGAAAGAAAAAGGGAAAAGTTACATAAAAGCTTTTAAAGTTGGCATTCTTGATATATTTAGATTCATAGTATCCAGGTTACATTTCAAGCTGATCACTGGAGGCTAACGAGAAGTGCTCAATTCACAAGCATCTAAGAAAAAGCATTTGAGAACAATTTTTTGTTTTAGTGATATATCTGTTAAATTTCTTCAGAACACTGAAAATATCATATTCTTAACTAACTATATTTAAAAATGGTCCATGCATGCATACAAGCAGTAATAACTTTGACTTTTTGCCATGTCAAAACCAGGCAACTGTTCTCAAACAGGTTCATCTAAATAAGGCTTCAAAGTATCAAAAAGTACATTCTATTCTTATTCAGAATTTTACATGTTAGTATTAGAGCAGAGATGCAGATAAACACAACTGTACTGCCTTTGAAACTGATTACTAAAACTGGAGGTACACAAACACCTGCAAATTAAAAAACATTTCAAACTTGGATGACACTTCCCATGTTTACATAAATTATGGCTAAGTTGTACAATGCTACTATTAAAGCATGAACTATACGTCTACTAGTTTCTAATTTTTCAAAAGAATAAGAAAGAATTTTTAAAGCTCGTATCACTCATTTAGCCAAAGTAATCATCTAGAACAGATATATTAAAGACAGCTGTTGCCCTAGATCTGTACCCCTGAAAGCACATAGGCATTCTCAGTAACTTGTAGGCAGTGCACTGGTGGTGCCTGCCAATGCCATCTTGTAGCGCAACTCATCGTTTGCTAAAAGTGCTCCTCAGGCCTTTTATTTTTCTAGGAATTCAGTTACAGGAAGCAAGAAAGTAGAGATGGAGACAGGCCCTTATACACATTTCTGAAGAAGCTTCATTTATATGTAAGTTAGACATTTTTCTCTAAGATTTGTCCACAGGCAAATGTGCCCATACAAGCAGCTAATGTTATGCATTCTATTTAGCAGCATGGAACTTTAAAGCCATAACCACCAAAGAGATTATCTATGGCTGTAGATAGAAGAAAGCTCTCCAAATAAGCCTAGCAATAATGTCTTTCAATACAGTAAACTACTACTTTATTAAGTCACAACAGTTCAATAATTTTTATATACAGTTATTACAATACAAAAATCAAAGAATAAATTCATAGAATAGTAATTTCCAAGAATGAAAGAGGGTTTTTCTTAGATATTAATTTATTTCTAGATTTTTATCTTACAGTTTATTTCTAGTTAGATGTGACATATTTACCTATGTGCAGGGAAAAGTAGAAGTTGGTAGGATTGTGACAAACATATGTATTAGTGGGAGGGTGAACTGCTAAGAGGAAATTGAAGACCAGTGTCAGCAATTCCAGGTCTGGGGGAGATCCAAGTACTTCTTCAATTATTTTCACAAATGACCGGCAAACCTCCCGAGGCAGGGATGCAAAGTGCCCTTCTTTATGCTCCTGGAAAGGAAGAGAAGTACAACTGTAAGGTATTTGTATTTTTAATTCAACAGAAATTGTCTCTTTTTAAGATCGTCATGCTGTTGCAGAACAGACAAGAAAAAAGCTTAAGTAATAAAGCCTATATTCTTTACTTTGAGAAGAGCTACTGTACCTACTCAATGTTACTCAAGTCCTTCACACTCAAAATTCAGGGACAAACAAAATATTGTGGATGTTATACAGGTTTATTTTTCGGAAATGACCATCATCTGCATACTACATTACCCTGGCTTGAAATGCTGGAGCCTTAGGACATGAATCAACATTGAAAGTGTAGTTTACTGTCATGGTATTACATATTTGTAGGGAATTATTAATATAGTCACCAACACTAACATTTCAAACGTATTAAGAACTTCTGAACAGTGCCACACTGGGTCTTCTGTATTTCCACTTCAATAGCCATTTCTATAAACATACACATTTGATATTTCATAGATAATTATAATTTCTGCTTGATCAAGCATTCTATATAGTTTGACAATGGCTATTTGACAAAAAAATAATCTATTAACTGAACAATGACCAGGACTTCAAGATGAACTTGTAGGAAATCTCACCAATGTAAGCATGCTGACTAACTGTTTCTAACTTCTTTAAATTTCACCTCTTTTCTTGGTACCCAAGCACCTTAACTGAGACTGCTGTATGAAAAGACTAAATGAAGTTAAGTGAGGTTTTCTAAGAGACTGGTTTATATAGTTTTATCTTCCCTTCCATCATTCCCAAAAAAATTGCCAAGTCATTGTTGAGTAGTTTTTTTAAACTAAGAAATTAACTTTTTCCCAGTAGGAATGAATATTAGTGTTTGTACTCATGTACAAAAGACAGGGAAAACACTATACAACATTCTGTATCTAGGCATCTGCATTAATATATAATTTTAAAAGTTAACTATACCACTAACAAGTTCCAAAGTAGGGAATATCATATAAAAATGAAGAATTCAAAATTTACAGCACTGAAAATGATTAAAAGACATTAAAAAAAATCAATAAAAGAGAGGGAAAAAACAATAAATGCATTTCATATGTTAGAGTGCGAAACTCAGAATAAAGAAGAATCTAAGACAGAAAATAGGGGACTACAATATATATTTTCACAAACATACGTACTATAAGCAGGAAACCATTTCAAAATCACATTCCTAAGAAGTGTCTGTCAAAGGGATGAAAGCACTTCCCCAAAGTCCTTTTTAGAACAGCTATCTCCATGCCACGGAGGAAGCTACTACTGGATCAAAATGTTGAGAGGACTGCTCAGACCAAGCGCTACAGGCCAGCTGCTGTATTTGCTCTGGTGAGATACAGGTTAGACAGTTTCTGCTACCTGCACAGTATCTATGTTTTTCAGTAGTGAAGACTTTAACTAGTAAGAGACATCCCAGACCCTCTTTATAAAAGGGGCACAGTTCATTTCAGCTCCTACTCATGTATGGATTATGTAAGTAGCCTAGTGCTGAGGTTTTCAGATAGTACCAGATGGTTAAAATCTCTTGCCCCTTCTGTCAAGCAGTAGGGAACTATAGTTTACAGCAACAGCAGTTGTAAACAGTTTGCAGTTTACAGCAACAATGCCTATTGAAGAAGATGAAAAGGGTCTAGAAGCCCAGAGGACAGAGTCTACTGAAGTAGTTTTTTCTATAGCATTTAGTCTCCTTCCCCGCCAAGTAAAACTGAGTATTTGCCCAGCACAAAGGAGGATTTCAGAGTGAAAGTACCTGCAGAACCTGACAAGTTAACAGGAAGTGATGTACCACTTGAGCTTTCAATAGCTGTTTAATGTTAAACATCTGTTGGTGATGGTTTCCTCTGATAAGGATTTCTAGAGCTGCTAATAGTGTTTCCCAAACACCTTCCTGAAAAACAAAACAAAACAGGAACATGGCTTCAGAAATATATTTCTGAGTCTACACATTGAGAATAAAAAAACCCAAACAATTTAGGAACATAACCAAGTAAAAATTAAGCATATTTTAATGATTAAGCTACAAAAAAAAATTACTACTTGTTTAAAACTGGTTTTGTATACTCTTTGCTATATTAACATTGGATGGTTATTTTCAACAGTTTAACTCCAGAGGGAAGCAGGTCTTCCTCAGTATTAAGTTTCCCTACAAAATTAATCCATTTACATAAACTACATTTACAGAATTTAATACACTAAGGCTAGCTGCATTGTTGATAATGGGAGCTTGATGCTACTACCAGCTATTCAGAGGAAAACAAGGACCATTAACTTTAGAAATTTTTAGTACTTACTGACATCTAACTGGAGAAATTCATTTCAGACCTCATAATACTTCATCACTTTTTTTTTTAATATTGACTTTTATACTTAAAATCTTTCCAAAATGAACGTAATTACCTTTGCTTTAGACCATATCTTCCAGTCAAGCAGCAGCTTTTCTAACAGTTGAACATCTTGGATAACTGCAGTAGAATCTGCGTCAAGCACGAATTGTCCATTTTCATTTATATAGAGAATCTCATCACTGCAGCATCCTTCAAGGAGAGTCTTAAAGAGAGGGAAAATTCTTTTGAATATCATAAGCACCAGCAGTACAATTGTCCTATCCAATTTATCAAAAAAGTCTTTAAGGAGGCATCAAACTCTTTATAGGGAAGGCGTATGTCTACCTGGTCAACTCTGAGAATAGTTACTGAGTTTAGTAACGCCACCAGAGGCATTTAAGAGGCTTCATTCTTATAAGATCAGTATAAATTTTTTATTATTTTTTTTTAATTTAAATGCACTCGAGTATTTTTATTAATTGCTTATGTGTTTAAGTTTAAAGATCTTTGCTTTCAGAGAAACAAAGTTACTTTTCCTGACCCCCACCTTCTCCTCTGAAATCAGGGTCTCTCAACACTTTCTGTTCTGTTTCAAGGCAAAACACTCCCAGACAAAACCTGCTCCAAATCAGTGTTCCACCTTTGTGAAGATATCTTCAAATGTAGAATTAAAATCACAGAGAAGTTTCTCAATTTGTGCTAATATTAAACAAAATATCAGGTTTAAAGAGCACTACCTTCAGCATGCAAAATCCAACAATGCATTTTGGCTTGATCAACACTCGATGAATCATAGAATAGCCATTACAATTGTCCATCTCCTGTATCCTCTGTTGATTGTATTTTGTTAAAGATAGTATAAGTTGTAGTGCTAAAGCTTGAGTGTCTTCACAGCTGCTAATCTCTACAACCTGAAAAAAAGGCAAATTTAATAAAATAGTTTAAGTGAGAAACATTTGAAAGAAAGTCTTAAAAATGCCTTGTTGCAGTCTTAATTCATAACCTCAAAATCTTTAAAACAGACTTAATCCAAAAGTTATGTACCTAACCTTCCTTTTTGCCTATGTAAATACATTCTGATATATCTGAAGTAATTCCTCCTGTGGTAAATGATGATCTGCTAAGAAAATAAAAGTCCCATTACTAGAATTTATTTTAAAGGAAAAAAAAATCCATTTTAAATAAAATGTAAGTAGAAGGCACCAATTTATTCTTGCTATGCTACAAAGTCACAAGGTCATAAAATACATAGTAAGAATAAATTCTGTTGTTTGCCCTGGAAAAGTGTTTCCTAAACATTTAAGGAAAGATTTAAGTTAGGGTTTCTGAAGCTCTAGACTATCTCTACCTGGAAGCGTCAAACATTTGAGTTTTATTTTCTCCATAAAGAGACAAGCAATTTGCTAGATGAAGACCATGGACCATTCCTCACTCTGCTTCCTGTCATTCTTGAATCCCAAGAGCAAATAGCAATTCTACCAAAAATGCACAAGAAGGAAATCTCACATGATTAGAATTTCAGTTGTCCTATAGATTCCCTTGCTGTGTATCCGTTAATTCTGCTGTACTTAGTTATACACATGTATACCTGTATTGTCTGACAGCTGATCTATTGTTTGCTTGCTTTACTGATGCAAATAGTCTACAGCAGGATACGTAGCACATGCTTAGCATAAATTTACATAATACAATAACATGGATAATTGTTTTCTCCTTAGATTTCACTATCAATGTTAAAATTACAGGAGGCAGTGTCTTCATAACCAGAAGTCCGAACACCTGACATGTTTAACATGTCTAGTCTAACATGCATTGGTTACTCTCCACACACGTTTCAGAACACTACCATTACCAAAGGCATACAAAACAAACAAGCTTTAGGCCTACATTAAAACTTTGAATTAACTGTAGTAGTACTTCAGAAACTCCTAGCACAAATATTAGCCTCCATGTGAAGGTCACAGTTAAGTAGTAAGCCTCATAGACTTAATGTTTTTGAAATTACAATTTTGCTTAAGAGGATAAGCCTTTGAAAGTGGCTGAACAATTATCTGAAAAAACTCTCACTATTTCTTTGATGAAATTAAAGCTCTGCACACTTCCTAGTCTTACATGTATTCATACTTGCACTGTGAGTATCCTGTGTTTAAAGTGTTAAAGACATACAATGAATTTAAGTGCCTTTAAAAATCAGAGACCAAAATTCTGATCAGTTCTACAAAACTCCTAAAAATAATCTCTTTTGACAATAAGAAGCCCCTTCTCTACATCAGAACATAACACCATATTCTACATACTAGCAATATTATAAAAAAAGGTTACATAGCAGAATTATAATTAAGTTTCCAATCTAAGATAACCAGCATGACACAGCCTGTGTTATGCCACAGGTATTTTCAACAAATTTTCTTTAAGAAAAAAGAAATCCTATGCAGACTAAGGCAAGGCAGCTAGAACATATGATTTTCTGCTCAAGATCCAAAGAAAATTTTATATGGGAGAACACATACATGCACCCCCTTCCTCCAGCCCGCTTACCCTAGCGAAGAGGAAAACAAATGCACCAGTTC
>VXAK01018561.1:57211-90780 GCA_013399435.1 Arenaria interpres
TCTACTCTACCATTAGCACACTCAAGTTTCGTGTAGGTGCATGTGCACTAAAAAGCAACAGGATTCCTCAATTTCCACAAGTGTACACAATAGCACAGAAAGTTAAGAAAGCACTAAATATCCACCAAGGATACCCCTCATCACCTGAAGAAGAATTGCAATTATTTTGCAATAACACAAAGTTACTGACAAACTTAAAAGAAAATGAGCATACAGAGGTATTGGGCAAATTGCTTCCCTTCGGACTCACTACTTTAGAAAGTCGAAAGTTTCCTGCTATCTTTTTTTCCAAATTTCTCCAATTTTTTATTTAGGTCTATTCTTTAATTAGCTCTGCCATAAAAGGATCTCAATGGAAGAAGTTTCATTACTGATGAAGACTTAGATCAAAACCAAAGCTCCTATGGAAAGTAACTGTCTCATGCTCACAGAAAATGTAAAATGGTCATATTTGGGAGGTTATTTAAAATAGAGAAATAATTACATTTAAGGCACTTGCATTCTATGCAAAAGTGCAGAGGCTAATTCATCACTTGAGCACATGGTTCTTCTCTCTAGTTTCTTGGTGTTTTGTAAGGTAAAATAAGCTTAAAAGTTGCATGACTGATTTGTTAGGCTCTTTATTTATTCCATTAATTCCTTCTTAATGTATTCAAAATTTAGTACCGATGTTTACAAGGATCACATCTAGACAGAATGACCCTTTGCTACAGCTACAGAGCTCTAGAACAAGATCAGAAGAATCCCTCTAGTGGAAACAATTCATACAGCGGGAATTACCAGTGCATGATGACAATTCCCCAAATACAGTAGGCTCCACTGATAGGAAAGTTTTATTTTATTCTTTTTCTAATGTACCTATACTTACACCTGCATCTGGCATGGCTGCTTCAGGCAGGAAAAATGAGAAAAGCTAAGATCTGCCAGCTAGAAAATGACTTTTCAGCCAAACTTGATGCAAATGTACTCCCCTCAAAACCCTCAAAAGAATTGGGATGAAGTCTTTTACCTCCTGTTAAAGCCAGATAAAGCCTTCTCTCCCCTCTCAGTTTTAATGTTAAAAGTTTAATTAAGCTGTCCTCGGCTACCTTTACATTAGGGAGAGAAGAGCTATGTATTCATCCTAGGGCATCTGATAGATTGATATCTTATCTGACAGATTAAATATGCAGTATTATAGAAACTAGAACATCTAGAAGTTGTCAGAATTCAACTTAAAGCAAGATGAAATGGCCACCCTGTGTGGAGTTCAACTCCCATTGAAATAAGTGGGAAGAACCCTGCAGTGATTTTAATGAGAACTGGATTTACCCCTGCCTGCTTTGAGAAAGTGAAGCACTTTGGGAGACAGCAGGAAACATGTTCCCAGCTTCTTAATCAGTTTTAAGAGATTAAGAACAGCTTTTAAGTAGAAACTTACAATTAAAGGCCCAACATCCACTTCCTTTTTTGCCATGAAGAGCTCCTTAACTTGTTCACACTGTAGAATCTCTTTGCTTATATACTTAGAGCAATCAGTCAGCGTTTTGCCATATTTACAAGGCATTACAGATGTGAAGTCTGGCCCACACGTGTACAAGTAAAATGCTTCTTCCGGTCCAATCTTTGCACCTGAAATTCAGGAAAGACGCTGTTAACTCTTTAATATTCAATAAACTAAAATTAATACATTGGCTGCATCAGAGACCTTACAAGGAAGATCTCTGGCTGTCTTTTGTAGACCCTGCTGAAGAAGAACAATCAGTATAATCCAATGCTTGCTATTAGCTACTGTAGATCAGCGACTTCTGATGCATCACAGGCCAGATCAATTCAGTGGCAAAGGCAACTGAAACCAAGCCAGGAAAATGACCTGCATGAACTGAAGACCAACAGCTCTGAATAATCAATTACACTTTTTTTAAATTGAAAAGTCATCTACCCCAGCCTCCTTGAAGTTTTGAAAGCATAGCAAGATAACAGCAACAACATGCTACAACATCATGGAGAGTCAGGTAGAATGACCGAGGAGGATGTAGCAACAATAAAAGCTCACTAGAACTAACAGCGAGGAAAAAATTAAAAATATGTAGGAAGTAGAAGGCCAAGTGAACCTCCCCTTTCTGGACAGCACATCTCAGGTCATCTGTTTGTGAGAACACAAATTCAGAAGAGGCATCCATGACAACTGTATAGCAGTCAATCCAGTGCTCTCTGGATACATCAATTTTGCTGGCTGTAGGCACACAGCAATCAGATCATGTAGATTTACCAGGTGGAGATAACATTTATCACAAGCATCTCACCTGTGGCCTGCACAAATACACTATATCCACACACACGACATTTGCACGCCCCACACACCCTGGCAGACTGATTTCACTTGTGTAGTAGTCCCGGCCGAGCCACTGCACATGAAGAAATGCCAGATGGCAACCAGCAGGGTTTGAGCCTTCATCACTAAGCAAACACCCAGAAGTTCTGGACAAGACTTTCCAAAAAGGAAGGAGAATTATATATCTTAGAAAAGCCCAAAATAACATCAGCAGTTTCAGGAAAAACCATGTTTAACTCAGATTTTGTTTACTTTTTAATATGTTTTAAGTAATTTGAAACTAGTAGCTTAGAAGCAGGTAAGTGAAATCAGTTTTCCAACTGGGAGAGCCTGTGTGCTTTAAGAAAACAAACAGAGCAAGTACCACTATCTCTCCATCCCCTACCCCAAGGTATTATTTAAAGAAGTTTAAAGAAACACTAAAGTAACTGGAATTACCAATTATGGCACTAAAAGAAAGCAAGACAATAGTGGCAGAAGGACAGATTAGGCAGTACCCAATACTGAAACATTTGCCTACTTTCTCTCTGATATATTATGCTGGTAAAGAATGGATTGTTGTTTTACTCTAAAAGCTTGGCATGTTAAAAAAGAAATCTTGGAGGAGCAGGAAAGGCTTATTCAAACAAAAAGCATACAAAAGTACCATTAAAAAGAAGCAGATTTCCAAGATCCCATCCACCCGACAATCGAAGCAATTCTTCTTGAGATGATGTACAGTGGCCAATCATACAAAATGTTTTATTACTGTCAGAGGATAAGCTTGATTTTCTTGGTAGTGCATAATCTAAATTAATATCACATTTCCTAAAAACACATATAAAGAAACAAGTTTAAATATTAAGAAGTGATCAAAATGGCCAAGGTATACAGTTTAGGCTTAAAATAGATTGTAATATTTAGTAGATGAGAAGCCATGCTGTTATTAACATTAAATTACTGAAGCCATCTTCAGCTAAATTACATGACGATGTACGTAATCAAACACTGCATAGAAAGAGGAACAGAGCCCCAGCTAGAGTTGCCATACAGTCAAGACTTCCTAGATCTGAAATTCTTTCCACCTTCCTTCTGACCTCAAAGAAACTGTACGTAACACTACGCACGCTTCTAAAATATCAGGATTTTTTTAGGAATGGTAGAAATTCTTGAAAAGTCAAAAGCCTTTGAATATGCTAATGCACATCATGAAAACTGTGGTTCACATATGCTGGAAGATACCATGTTGAGGATTTGCTTATACCAGGGAACACTGTCAGAGTTAGTGTGTTGTACAGCCATGGGCAATAAGCCTGGTGCTTGCAGAAAGCATCCAATTAACCTTATATGCATTTACATAAACAGACCTATTGGACCGTAAAGGTCATCTGAAGCTTTCTGGAAGAGCCCAATCATTAGCAAACTGGCAACTAACTCTATATATAGAGCAGCCTCATTAACTGCACATGAGCAGGACATTGTAGTATTTTTAGTTTCCTCTATATCTCCATATTTGGACATCGCTGCCTGTCAGCATGCATAGACTGAACAATGGGGCGGAGGAAATTAAAATTTAAATATTAACTCTGTGTAGTTTCAAGAAGAAAGTGAAACAAGTATTATTCTTCAAAATTCCAGGTTTAACTGCAGGAAGAAAAACCTGTGCAAGAGCTTTTTTCATAGTTATAGGTTTGGGAACATCTTTAATAACATTGCTTGTTTTCTGACCAAATTCTAGAGGAATAGTAAATATTTTTTGTGATACATTTAACTGTTTTACAACATAGAATTTTGACCACCTGTTTCATATTTGGGACACAAAGGAAGTCTTCATAGTAGTTTGAAGTTTAGGAAGAAAGGATAAAAACTGTGATATTTAATAAATTCCTTTTTCTCTAACCAGTATTTCATGCAGATGCAGGCCTACCCAACCTATCATCAGTTACCTCATTTAGGAGCATGGACCTTAAGTTTTTAGAGGAAAAAGTAATACTTCCACTGTCACTTCAGATCTTGCCTGAAAGTTTGGGTTTTTTTAACAACTTCCTGCTCCATTACTCTCAGTGGAGCAAAATGACTACCTTCTCTCCATCTCCTATTCATTCCTACTTTCAACAACATTGCCAGTACCTGAAATATACCTCCTTAATGTCTCTAAGTTAAGAATCTAGATTATGCCTACTGCTAATTTCATGCCATAGCTTTTTTGGGAATCTTATGCAAAACTGTGTAGTACTTAAGTCTTTCACTTATTCATGATGAAGAAAAACACTGATGTCTACATTGGTCCACAGTATGAACTGAAGATTCTCAGAGCAATCAAGACCATTCTGGATATTTCTAGGGAATTCCTAGCAGCGTAAGACACCACTCTCCTACCCCGAGAAGAATACTCAACCATTACTTCAGCTTGCACCAGAATAGTGCAGATGTTTTCCTATCAGAAAACACCTTTTAAAAAGATAAAATATTTAAGTGCAGTTAATGGATACTTTACCTCTGACCAGAAACCCACAGCGACAGCTTTCCATGGATATTTTTCTTGCCTTCTGGCTGCTGCAGATACGTTATTGCCAAATGCTGCCACCTGCCCGTAAGGAAAACATTCTCTGGAGATTCAGCCTGTGCCAGCAGACCAGCTTTCATCTCATCATTTGGATCTATGCACATACTATGAAAACAAAAGAAAAGGGAAAACAAGTGCGTGTGTTTGTTTTCCAATTTGCATCCTAAGCCCCAAATCTGCAATTTTTTTGGCCTCAGTTCCTTTGAGACTGCATTATTTAAACTTTCACATAATTTTTTTCATCGCAATGCTATGTTTAGAATGCTCAACATAAGCTATGAAAATCTTCACTTTACAGTTTCAAATATTTAACTTGTTTGGATGAATCTGCTTACATTTAAGGTAAGAATATTATCTCTGGTTTACATAGAAATTACATTGTTTATTGAAAAAATACATGTGCTTTGAACGCCATGAAATAAAGGGTTCTAAATTTGCAGCTTTAGACCCATTTTAAGGATACATTACTTATGAGAACTCAATTTGACCTAAAATACATTCAGATGATTAAAACCAAGATTGCCGTGGTATTAAGTAACAACAATTTTCACACCTAAGGTGTGAAAACCTACAGCTACAAAAGCTTTTGCTTATCTTCACACATTTATTGTTCCATTCCATTAATACTTGAACTGCTACCTTGCATTATATTATGCTTATGACTGATCTTGCATCTTGCTTTGGGCAATTATTTATATACAACTACATGAAACATGCAAGACGAGACACTAACATTTTAAGCAAATAAACCTGTAGATCTGTATGCAATAAACTTGATGTTGCCATTAGTGTGCAAGATGACTCTACTAGAGAAATTGGTTCTCTAGTCTACGCCAGTATTCCCTGCAAGCTGCTACTGAAAGTAACAATACACATGTTCACAAGATTGCTTTTGTACTAACACACCATACCGAAATACGAGTGCTCCAGTGTTCAAGTCTGCCCAGACTTGTATCATCAGTGCTTTGGAACCCAGTGAAATTATATGAATACAGCCATCTTCAACAAGTTTATCTCCCAGGCTTGGGTATTCCATTCCTACAGACTTGGTTTCTTCTAGAAATATAAACATGTTTACACACAATTACAATACAACATAACAACAATGCCTATCTTGCCAGCTATCAAGTGTGAAAAGAAATAGTTCAGGTACTGCAGAGAATCAAGTTTTGTTTAATTGAGGTTTATTTGGTTAGTTTTTCTTTTCTTTTTTTTTTTTTAAAGCAAGCTGACTAATGTGCGCAATTCTCTTCAGAGACCTAGGTCTCACACTGAAACGGAGGAGCTTGACATTAACGCAGCACTTCACATGTTTTTGTTTGTAATCAGGTAAACCACTAAGCATCAATACACTATCCAATTCAATGATGCTTTCGACACGCCGTACCGTATTACATTCCTGTCAAACTGGCAGTCTTTACTGTGCACCAATAAATCTTTAGGGGTTTTTTTGTTTTTGTTTTGATGTTTTTTTGTTTGTTTTATACAAATCATACTACACTTTAAAAGCAGCACTAGTGAGTCCCAAGATTCAGGGTTGGGTTTTCCCCCTTTTTATTCAAGTACAGTAAAAAAGAAAAAGTAGAGTAAAAGATATTCCAGGTGCTATTACTGGCCGGCATTTTAAATAACTTAAGGAATTTTTCCTCCTACAATCCGCTCAAAAGAGTTTGGGAGCAGGTAGGTCTCTACAAAAGTATAAACAGACACATGTTGTTACAGCTATTGACATTTACTATAGTACACACACAAGGAAAGTTAAAGGATTTACACTGACTCAGCCTCAGGCTCTGACATGATGGATTCAAAGCATCTTTTAGTTAAGAGTTCAAATATTTAAATCCTAAATCACAAAGATTTACTAGCTCTCTACTAAACAGAAAGCGTAAAAGCCACTTGCTTCATCAATACACACGACCAAATAAACTTGAGAGCAGTCTCTTCGCAGGACCTTTCAGATGCAACATTTAATATTTTCTTCAGCATAAATGAAGTAATATAAAGACATTTTCCTGAGGTTACAAATTCAGTGAGAATACCAAATTTTTAAGGAAGCAGAATTAATCTAACTTAATGAACAAATCTGGAAATGTCCAATCTTTAAGTATATGATACAGTTGAAAGAAAAATCAGAAAGATTACCACCCCTGTTTAATACCCATCATAAGAGAAAATCCAGCCTTTTGTATATGGCACATCAATTAGTAATACTTGTAATCAGAATCCTTCAGTGCTACAGAAACAAGAATTACTATTTCCTCACCTGTGCTGTCAAAGCTGTTCTCTCTTACAGCTACCAGTCTGCTCCTTCTCTTGATTTTTTTCCCCTTTTCTGTTGAATTTTCTGTTTCGTGAGCACACTCCAGATGAAACCACAGTGAAACACTGAAGCCTTCAGACATGTGTGGCCAACAGTTTTGTCCAACTAAAGGCAAGTGAATTGGGGCTACATGCCAAGAAGAAAGTAGTTGGTGACTCAAATTTTCACCATCTGCCTCTTTCTTACACTGTGAAAATTTTGCTCTTTTTAACAGTCCAGGAGTTTTGCAGTTGGAAGTGCTACCAGATTTTTGTGAAGAACTACTACTCAAATTTGTGCCATGTGGCAAAGGGAAGGGAAGGTATTGCAATGGGTTCATATAAATACTAGTTTCTATTATCTTCAATACACCCTTGAGTAGTATCTCCTAGAAGAAATAAACCAAACAAGTTAGAGAAAAAAAAAACAACAAACTGTTTACACCATGTAGTCAAGTGACATCTAACTAAAAAAAACAAAACCACTTCATTTAAATTTGGATTCATGTTTTCCCGACAGAGGTGGACTTTCATATCCAAACTGACACACGTTTACAAAGCATCAAGCAGCAATTTCAACAGACCAACAGTTCTGGGCAGATCAATCTTCAAGTTACCATGCTTTGGAATCAGCTGCACCACAGCAGGTGATCATCACATAACCTTATCTCATATTTGTTAGCGTGCTAACAGATTAACTTCTACCTCAACAAAAGACCACCCCTTTTAACCCATTTTTGAAGCTGGTTAAGAACGCACACAAGCCATCACTTTGTTATTGCATAATCAGTAACAAAGCTAGCTGGGCCCTTAAGCCAAAAAGTTTCTCCAGCTACTTAGCCAATTATTGCAAGCTACCTTTGAAAAATTGTCTCATGTCTCCTTGTTTGATTTGGTACCATCTCGGACTCCACAGTATTTTTTTTTTTTTTTTTACTTCCCTTCCACTTGTTTTTTTCCTACAGACTCCCACACAAACCAACAAATAGGTATTTCAGCAGTATATCCCACAGAGGCAGTAGATTCCAGCTTTACCCAAGCCAACTTAAGACAATTTTGAAAGTAATTCCTGCTGCTAAAGCATTTCTGAAATAGTGACATGCTTTATAACTTTAAAGGGATGGCTTCAATTTTTACAGTATTAGCGTTCTGTCATCCATAACCACAGTGTCAGTCTCCTCAGTAGGAATCTTGTTTTCTCATGCTAAAGAGAGTTCCCAGGACCCTAACACAGACTTCAAAACCCTCTCCTTTCTTGTCTCCTGTTTCCTTTCCATGTTTTGAGAATGAATTATTTCAACAACAAAATTTAATTTGCTCTGATCAGTTGGAATGTTGCTGTTACAGTCTCCTTATTTCTCAAAATACTTGGACAGAAAAAGATGCTCTTTTTGCTTCATTTTTCTCATTAAGCCTCTGAATTTTGCTACATGCTACTCCATACATACCGTACAAGGTGTCTTCTCCAAAAATATCCTCAGAAGAAGAGTTAGCTCTTCTGAACATGTCTGTGAACTCATCAAGGAAACTAACAGGTCTACCAGTACCATTTGACATGCTAAAAAATAAGGAGACAAAATATTCTTGAAAAGAACCTTATAAAAGCCAAAAAAAATATATCGTATTTTATCTACTATGAGGAAAGATTAACATGGGATTCAGAATGTTTTGCAAAATTTCAAATTCAGGAAGCAGTAATAATTATTAAGATGAATTCTAGAGAGATCTAACAGCACTTCCTGACACTATCATTCAAAATTTCACTGACTGAATCTACATGGGTACAGCAAGTCTGGTCTTAACTTTGCAAAGTGGAGTCTGGAAGTCTGGGAACCCACCATCTACATTGCAAAGGCTCTCCCCACAAAGCCAGGGATCAAAGTCCTGGGATGGATTTACATTATCTTCTGCTGTGGAGCAACCTCCTTATGTGAAGCAACCTTAGGGCAAGCATTTAATTTGCTTCCACATTCTTGGATTAGCTAGCTGTTTTCCAATCAGAAAGAAACTCAAACAAGACATCACTAAGACCCGTGTTAAAAAGAAAGTTGAAACAAAAAGTGACGTTGTGATGGAGCCCTATTTAATCAGGAAGATAACTGCTATATTTCCGAGCAATATTTGTTAACACTCTCACCCTAGGTGTATGATTTCAACTACCATTTTCAGATCTGCCAGCATGTGTTTAAATAACAGATTTCCACTAGGTCAGAAATAACCCTGTGTTTACATGAGTTAGATACTTGTCACAAGTTAAAGCAGCTGCATAAATTCACACATGCCAATGAATTTGTATTGTCAATTTAACTAAACATTTGAGTATGCGTACGTTATAAAAAGCAATATTTAAATTACTTAAACCTTGAACTCACCATGAAAACTAGACTCTGTTTGTGTTAAGATGTTCAGAAATCCTCCCAAAAGATGTTTAACAGCTCCCTGTTAAAAAAAATGCAGGGAAAATTGATATCTGACGAATATACACCAGTTCCAAGAACTAATTTCTTTCAATCCATTCTTGTCTACTGTGCATTTAAAAGATAATTCCAGTTGCTTTAAATTATGGAATATTTTTTTACATTTGCTACTGAATATTCTTTCACATTCTGTACAGTTCAGTTACAGAAGAGAGACTTTGAAATCCAAATTATTCTAGAAAGAAACCTGAGACATTATCAATTCAGCAGCTGAGATCTCCCTTGTGTTCTGTCAAATCCTGTAGTTCTGTTACAGGGGAGGCTGTGACAAAATACAGCATGTTGGTATACAGTGATGCAATACAGAAAAAAAATTGAACCTTTCTCCAAACTTTTTACGCAAGAGTACTTTAAAAAGTAATTTAAAAAAAGCCATACACTTATGAGCACCTTTCACAAATGCATCTTAAAGGTAATGTGAAAAATCTCTACATAGGGATATTCAAAATCTCTAAATTGATTAGCTCGATAGGTTGCTCTTTCTAAACAATATTGAGGAGTAATGAAAATAAGATTATTTTGAGTTAATTTCATATGTTGAAGTTCTGAAAAGAGAAATACATGTGTACTGATGGTTTAAAGCTAATAATTCACACAAACAACTGGAGTACGGAAATAAAACAGTGTTTTCCTTTCCTGCTTTTGTTTAAGCTCTAAAGCACTAACTTTGCTTCTTAGTCAAGTGATTATAGAAACAAGCATTTTAAGCTTAGGTTACTCAACCATATTCTCCTCTTTAGCTAAAAAGGCATACTCAATTTAGCTATAAAAGAGCAAAAAACCAAGCTAACCATCAGAAATTCCCAAGGATGAAGACATCAACATGTGCATAACCAATTTCTAATATAAATTCATGAAGAATAAAAGCATTAAATATTTTTGAGGCACGTCATTGGAAGTTTCTAAACATACGTATTGAACACAGATATATATTTAAAATGTCTACATATATACATATATAAGAATATACTTTTTTTTGTTGTTTTGGTTTTTTGTGCTTTTTTCCCCAGTGGCCTGACAGTCATTCAATCTGTATCTGTAACTCTAGTGACTGAATAGTCTTGATAAAATAGGGCAACTGTGAAACTCAAAACATTTGTAGGTCAAATATCTTTCAACACATTAGTAACTATATTTTTTATAGTTTCCAGTAACTTAAATGCAATGCAGCTAGCAATATCAGTCATTTACATTGTTTCTGGTCTTAGCAAATGCCATAACAAGTGAGAATATTTCTGAGATCACTCTATTAGGTATACTGGTACTATAAAACTGAAGAAAATCAGATATAGAACTGCCAAGCTGTTGCCTTTAATAACATTTTTACCTGTTCTATAAGTAAAGTGGCATTCCTCTCCTTCTGCATGATGATTTTCAGGCAGCTTTGGAATACATGAGCAAGCACATCTAAACTTGCATTACCAGCAGAGAGCAAGTTTAATTCTAACATGCAGATTTCGGGATACATTAATTCTCCTTGATTGATGCTTTCAGCTAGGTCATTAAAATAACCTGAAGGACCAGTAAATCCTGGTTCTGCCTTTGTGTCTGCTCCTGAAAGAAAACACATCTTACTGAAAACTTACTCAGCTGAATACAGTTTGCATGATTTAAACAGAACATTCAAGGACATACTTTCTCAGAGGTAAAACCCAAAAATAGTCACTAGCTTATAAGCAGTTTTCAGAAGTTAGCATAATCTTCTACTATTCTGCTTCAGATTTTTATTTTTTTATTTTTATTTTTTATTTTTTTCCTCCTGCTAGTACAGAAGGGCAAGGATTTATTTCACTCAATACACGCTTTTAAACTATGTGCCTTCATTTCCTAGGAACTAGACACACATAGTAATGATGAAATATGCAATTCATGAAGTATGACAGTAAAACCATTGTACTAGAGCCTCAAGCATCCATACAGAACTCTGAGCCTGCCAAGAAAGGAGATAAATTCAAATTATTTTATTTCATGTTAAAAGGTTGGCAAAAGCAGTTTTTTAGTTATTTAACTCAAAAAAATCACATGACAGCACATGACAGTATCTCCATGACACTCAAAAAAAGCAAAAACCCCCAACATTTAAGCCTCTCACATAGACTTTAAAGCATGTTACTTAAAAACTATTTGGTATAGACATATGCTTCATGGAAATGTTTCAGATTAAACTTTTAATTCCAAAATGCTTTTAAAATGTGTTATCTGTTAATAAAGTCTAGTCACACAGGGAAACAGCAACAGCTGAATCTAGTTCTATTAAAGGCTGTTACTGCTCATGCTGACCTCATACAAGACTGTAAGCATCCAGATGTTCAGCACAAAAACAAAATTGAAGCAAATTCATGTTCAAAATCAATTACACAAACATAATACAGCAGGAGATGTACACAGTCACTGAATGACTATGAAGAGATATAATTAGACTATCTAATTTTTACCAGATTGTTACAATGCTAAATAAAAAAATAAGCACTGATTTTCAGACAAGCTACTGATAAGCATCTCTGGAGAAAAAAAATCTTCTAGAGCACAAGAGTACATTTGAGCAACATGACTTCAGAGTCACACAGATGAAGAAAACCAAGACAGAACAGTTCCTGTAACACTCAGTGAGAATATTCACCATCTCTCCATCTGTAGTGGAAGTAAAAAAATTAAGCTATTTCTATCTGTGAAAGGTCTGTGATGCTCACCCTATTTTTGCACATCTCAAAAGACAAGCAAGCTTTGCTATGTCAGAAAGACGCTTTGTATAGTCAGAAAGTTCATCTACCTTCATTCTTGGTTTCACTATCATCAGGGTCACTTTCACTATCTGCTTCATATCCTTCCTCTTCAGCAAAAAGTTTAAGACTACAGCACTGTGATTCTTCAGTTTCTTCAGAAATATCTTCAGGTTGTGACACAGGCTCCTTTTCAGTGTAATGCGTCTGTGTAACAAACAAATTTACCATCTTTGGTCAGAAAAGCAACTAATTCAGAATCTTCCAGATGCCTATTTTCTCCCAGCCCACTGGCAAAAGATACAAACTAATCACACTTTTTCAAGAAACTGGAGATACTTTTTATGAATACTTCGTTCTTACATTAAAAAAAGGATTCTGCAAAGATAGATTTTTCTTACTAACTACCTGACCAAAGTTTTGGTAAGCAAGTGACCAGTGCATTAACAATAACTGTTTCCAAGAAATCACTATCATCATAACATGCACCTTCACTCTAAGGTGAAGGGATGTCTGCAGCCACTGAGGTCAGTGAACATCCCTGTTTGAAGCTCTCCCTTTCAGAGTTTTATCACGCTGTTGTGGGATGAAAGAGCAAAGGGAATGGCAGGTTTCAGCTACATCTATAAAACATAACACAGCTTTCTCCTTTTTGGGGCATGACTCATTTCTGAGCTGTGTGTGGAGCATATCAATAACCAGCACGCAACTTACACACCTGCATATGAGAATCAGAGAATTCATCTTCAACAGCCACAACTACTAAACATATTTAAATATGTCCTTTCGAGTTTAAAAATAGACCCAAACATAAATCTGACTGAGTAGCCCTTGCAGTACTTAGAACTAGACTACTTAGTTGGTGTTTCATACCTTTTCAATTTTTTCTTCAGAATGATCCAGATCAGCAGAAAAAGTGCCCAAAGCAACTCGAAGCAGTGAATCAAACAGAGGCTTTGCCAAGTCAGTTTCTATCACTTTTGATTGAGCAAGCTGCTCTCGTATTTGAAGTAAGATGTCATCCACACAGGTACTCTGTGTTTTGGAGGAGACAAACATTTTGATTCATGTTATTCTGTTTTGGCTAACAGAACCGTCTAGTATTTTCATTCAAGAACTTCCCCTTCCACCTACACTAATCTGACTTCTCAGCTAAAGCCATCAGACTTCATCCAGTGCCTTGCAATAAGAAAGATTCATTCTGTTTGTTGAGACAGAGATTTAGTTGGCTAATCAATCTGCACACTGAAAAAAATCTGGCAACTTGCTGTTTTCCAAACATCACAAATGAAAGCACCATTACAAAAATAAACATCTCAAACAGTTTCAAGCACACAGTGCATTCAGATCACAGCACAATATTACTAGAGAAGTTAATGTTAACAAGACAGAGGATGACACATCCAAGTCCACAAAAATAGCATATGGCCTGAACAGAATTCCAGTTTCTAGTTCTCCCCTGTACCTACTGCCTCCTGCTTTTGTAACAAACTGCCAAGTAAAATTCAAGATAGCAATGAAAACATTAAAGCACAGTCAAGGTGCCTTCTATGAATTAACGACTTTGTAGAAAACCGAATTAGTTCACCTCTAAAGCTTAAGTAACAGTTTTTTCCCCAGTGTCCTTTCAGTACCTGTGCCTTCTAATATTCCTTTTTCTCAAGCACCATGCTCTGCTCAGAACAGTCATAAAAAATATCGTGTCACCATACACAATGCTCATGTCTTGTCTGTGCAGCTCTCCTTCAATCCCATCTATCACACACATTCTCCACTGAATAACCTTTCAAAAAATAAAATAAAGCAAAACAAAACACAAGTCTCTCCCACCATTCAAATCCCATCAGCTCAGACAGCCTCTGGAGAATGTGGGACTGGATAAAAGGACTATACAGAAGAAAACAGAAAAAGCAGGCCATAACTGACCAGGTAAAAAATACCAGCAAAATCAGCCAGCAATTTACAGTTGTCAACATCCACTACTGCCTTTTTAAGTCAGAGGAAACCACCCCTTTCCTCTAGTCAGGATCATTTTATGCAAAAAAGAAAACCAAAATCTTCATCTGCCAGGATCACAGCCTTCCCTGGGACTCAAGATACATTAACGCAGAAAGAAGTATCTGATGTTGAGTTCAGCCCTTAGTCATATTGACCATGCCAGCCCAAACTGAACAAGTACATGAAAAATAAGCCAGAAATACAGTTCAAAAAAAGTGAGGAAGGTAAAAATTTCATCCTGCCTGTATCAAGCTATTACTTGGCAAGGTTCTCTCCCAGGCCCTAGGAAGCAAGCAACTGGCGTGAATAGGGATCCAACCCGAAAGAGCGGAGGACAAAGGACTGTGTTGGAGAACAAGAAAAGGGGTACAGGGTCCTTACCAGCATCTGACTGAATACAGAAAGTGGCAAGCTTATACTCCCCAGAAACAGCAGCTGCCAGTTTGTCCATCCACCCACTCCCATTATTTCATGCCTGCTGATCACTACCCCAACTACTGAGCACATCACTTAACTCTATGGTTTCAGTATCACATTAAAAATATGGTTATATAATAACAGTATAAGCTTCTTTCACCTCAAAAAGATCTTTCAACTAAATTACTATTAAAATAATAATGAATGTAACTAACATGAGTAAAGTAAGGTAAGCTAAGTTGCACAGTACCTGGTGAGACATCTCCACTTCCATCTTCTGCTGCACGGTGCTTGCACTGTGTAGACAGATCGTCAGCAGAGATTCCAGAAGCCTGATACCTTGAAGCGCCCACTCAGTCTCTTCTCTTGCAGAAGTCTTTATCCCTCCAAGACTGGCAGTTGAAGTAACTGAAGTGTGTTGCCTACTCAAAGAACTGTCACAGAAGGCCAATTCAGGCACCAGCTGTTCTGTACCAGCAGGGCTGTTGGAACTGTCGAGCTCCAATTGTGTCACCTCCCCGCTTTTAAACAACTGAACTGAGTCATCCTTGCTGAGAAGCTCACCATGAGCACTCTCATGTGAGCTTCTACCGCTTTCACTCAACGCTCTCTCCTTTTCTTGCTCTTTTTCCTTATTTTTTGCAAGTTTCTGAATTATCAGAATTAGTAATCTATAACATGCTTCAAAGCCTCCAAGTCTATGGAACTGTCTCTGGAATACTGAACTACACAAATATATGCAACGACACATTGACCAAATATCCGCGGCCCTGTGAATATGTTCCAGAGAGGGCAAAGTAAGGCTTTCCAGTGACAGATATGGTAATTTGTGACCTAATGGCTCACTAGCTGTACTATCATATCCTGACGTATCTTCAGAGTCGTTAGCTGAATCCAGATCACCATCTGCTTCTTTACTTACACATAAAAAAGCAACACAGAGGAACAGGTTTATTGTATTGACATGTATGTCTTGGCTAATAAACTTTTTCTTTTTTGGGTAAGCCTCTTTCAAGCCAGCATAAAATTTGCTGAGGCTTTGAGGAACTTCTGAAACAGGATGCTGGCTACAAAGAGAAGCAGGCAAGTCAGACGTAGACTCCTTTTGTTCACTGTTCGTGCCTTCCAGTTCTGGCATCGCTTGGTCTTTCTGCTGATCACCAAGACAGAGTATCAAAGTCTCTAACACTTTCAAAGAATGGCTTCTTAAAGTATCCAAGTAATTTAACTCAGTCATTTGATTCACTCCATTACCACTCAGAAACAAGTCTCTAATTATCCTGCAAGAAAAAGCATAAGAGTTACCTTATAAATCACCCACAGATTCATGTAGTTCAGATGACCTATCTTATCCAAAAATAACCTCTGTTCTACACACCTGAATAACACCAAGGACTGATCATGCTTACAGTAAATGCTATAAATTACTGTAAACTATAAATTAAAGAGAGAAGGAACTTGCTTGCAGTACTCTAGAATCTCAAGTGAGCATAATCCATCTCATAGTACAAAACTCAATTTTTTTGGTAAGACAATGTAGGAAATATTGATTAACCTCTAAAATGAAGACGACAAAGATGTATGTTCAAAACATTGGAAGTGATTAATTTTATCTGTGACATTTGCTCTTTAGTACTATTTCCTCCCCCTAACTTTTTATCAGCAATTGAAGCTAGTAAACATCTTTATTTCCTCAGTTCTGTGACTTCACCAGAAAGTAGATACTCCTTCTCAAATACACTTCAAGCGTTAAAACATTTTACTAGCTATGTCTATTAGTTGCATGGACTATGTCTCTCAGATAGAATTGAGGAACACCTTTCAAGCACATTTTTTTGAGCCATTGTTATGCCAGGATGTCCAATATTAAAAAACGTTTCAGTATATTTGTTTCCAAGTACACTTTTCCATTCTTTCTACTCCAAGTGTTACACTGAGTTCCTAGAGAATTTGGGGTAAGGATCTGTAAGCTTCTTAGTCTACTGTGCTTGCTGGTAGACATCCACCTTCCGTACCTTCCCATCTCCTTCCCCCAGGATCAGCTTTTACTGTAACTGAGTTACACACTCCAGAATCCCATGAATCATGTACTTACTAGTGTATTCTCATATTTAAGCCAATAGGAAATAGGGTATCTTACACTTTTATAAATCTAAACTTAACTTCTCTTGCCTCTTTGCCACTAAGTGCACTTTCAAGAGTGAACAACTTCAGATACAGTTTAGGTTAGGATAAAAGTTAAAAATGAATTCGACAATCCTTTACATAAACTGGAATATTAGTCTATTCTGTGTGACCATCTCAGATAAACCTACTAAATTCACTCCAGTCCATCAGGACTCCAACAGAAAAGATCAGAATCTTTTCTGGATGAAAGGACACATTAATATTCTGAATAAACTTCCATATATTGTATTAAACAACTATTTCATCAATTCAAATGATAAACAAGAAAGTTTCTCCTTCACATCTTAGTGTGTGGGTTTGAATGTTTGAGGGTTGTGTTGGTTTTGTTTGGGTTTTTTTTTTTTAAAAAAAAACAAACACAAATATGTTTAAATTAACAAGATTTTGTAAAATAGGAAACAGTTATTTCAGGACAAGCAAAACTCTCAAGCCTTATTTTTGAAAGGTGGTTTCTATTAAGACCATTCCAAAAGGCAAAGGGAAGCAGATCAGAAAGTAGTCTAATTCCCACAGCAAAGTGACATGTCAATCTGTTCAACATTCCTGATTCACTTTAGCATGAGGAAGGAAGAGGCAAAGAGCATATCACTTTGGACAAAGGTTTTATTTTTTCCACACACTTTGACTTGTTAAAGACCATAACTCATCAGTAGAAAGCCCTCACTTTCTATGGGTTATGAATCCAGGATTAAAACTTAAGTTATTCAAGTATTTATCTTGTTGTCATCCCTACAATATCCAAGTCAGCCTACAATCCAAATCAAACTTAGGTTCTGATCAGTAACAAATATACAAAGCTCTGTAGATAATTATCATGCTTTCCATTAATAAACAGAAAATTAACCAACCTGGATTTAAGCAACACAGGGAGCGTCTGCAAGTAAATCTGAAGTACTTCAGAAGGCAAACACTGGTTATGGTAACTGCATGTGTGTTTCTCAGCTGTTGTTAGTCCCAGTTGTTGAGCATGGCAAGCTAGCTCAACCCCTCGCTGAAGCACAGGATTATAAATACAGTTATATAGTTTCCATTGGACCACTGCATTTCCTTTTTGAATTAAGTGGCAAATATGGCTTGCAATCTGCATGCCGCGCAGTTTGTCTTCTTCAAAAACAACGTCCTGATAAGCCTCCAATGCATCCCATCGCAACAACATATCTTCAGATCCACTGCTCGGCAGAATTCCCTGAACTCTGCAAGAAGAACTAGATGCAAGACCAGCATCACTAGAGTTGCCCTGCAAGGCATCTTCCAGCTGAGCAAGTTGATCACAGTCAACAGTACATATATTGCATGATGCCTGCATAATTTTTGGAGAAACTTCTGCTCCACCCAGCTGATCCAATATAAACTTGTTAAGGATGTTCAATATGTGCTGTTGAAAGTTTTTTAATATTGGTAACTTGGAAGCATGAAGCAATGGGACAATCACAGACTTCGGATCCATACAACAACATATTCCTACATTATGTACACCCGAGAGAATCTGAACGCAAGTACTGCTCAAAGAAACTTGTTGCAACAAGTGCAAACACTGGTGTGCGCAAACAGCAATGCAACAGCATCTGTCAGGATAATGAACTTCTCCATCAGCAGTTTCAAATGGGTTTTTGGATGCTTGGCTTTTAAAAGCAGATACAGATAGCCCAGAGAGATCCCTGTGGTGATGCATGAAGTGGGAGTACTCACATCGCCTGTGCCGCTTTCTTGTACACATCGATTGATGTAGCTGCTCTGATTTCACTTTTTTGACAGTACTGATTATTTTCATGATGCTGTTGATAAGGGCCTTCAGATGCTCTGAGGCTTCCCCAGTTACTCCTTCATTCTTCATACAAAGCCATTCCATTTGAAGCACTGTTACTTCAAAGAGCTTAAATCCCTGATGCTGTATGAACTCATGAACCAGATCTATAGCTTGGCTGAAGTATAACGGATTGGAGGCTGCACTTTGTAGGCAGCAGATCAAAATCTGCAAGACCCCTTCTATAACCTCAGGTAGAAGCAAGGCTCTGTGATGATACCTAGAAAATACAAAATCATCCTGAACCGGCCGCTGTAGTGTTTTCTTGTATCCTGGAGCGAAAGGATCAGGTTGCTTTTCCAAGCAAATTCTGATTTTTAATGCTGCTTTAAGTAAGTCTATTAAATTTCTTCGTAAATTGTCAGGCATTGTTTCTGTACTGCTGATATCTAAAGACATAAGATGCAGCACTGATCGAAAGAGCATCCTTTGGATCAAAGCCACAGGTTCTTCTGTCCACCCTGCAGAAACTTCATTTTCTGTGTTACCACTTACATTGTAACAGTCTCCAAATCCTGACAAGAATTCAGTCAATGTGGGCACCACACTAGCTGAAAGAGCAGAACTGTGATTCAAAGTAATATCAAATTTGCACACTTTCTCTAGGAGTGACAGTAAGACATGGCATAAATCAAAAGGGGAGTTATCCATGTTGCTCTCAGCAATTCCTGCAGCTGGCTCATTCAAAGTCTCTGGGTTTAGATCATGTGTTGGACTCATTTGGCTGGAATTTTCTAGATTACGGGCATCAGGATTAGAATCTGGTACCACTTCGGCAGGTAGGAAATCACTTCTACTTACAAAGCTGCTGTCCCTAACTGGATATGTTAAAAAAGGCTGCAGTAACTGGGCACGTCTGTGTTTCGTTATTACAGTAGTCTTCTCATCAGAATTGCCTTCTGAATCTGAAGTGGAGAGCTGAGATCTTCTCGCATCTCGCACGGAGTAACGATGGGTGGTTTTGCGCAGACGTCCACTTTTTCGAGGCCGAGGATTTAGTTTTACAGAAGTCTGAAGAGATGAACGAGTGCTTCCATCTAAGCCTAGTTTTTCCTGAGTAGATTTCACAGAACTTGAATTGTTCTCTTTGGTCAGGCATAGATCTACTGTAAAGGGTATATTAAAATCTGTTGAAACAGAAAGATAACACAGGAACATTATAATATGCAAAACATTTTTCTTCATTTTATAGTTTAATACTTTCAGCTTAAAAATATGAAATAAATTTGGATCTTAATAGGTCATTGTTTTGCATCTACCTGCGTCTGACATTTTCAGCCTAAAAAAGTCAGCAACAATTCATGCTTAGGAATGACACTGGCTATTTTCAAAGGCTAGACAAATTAGTTAATTTTCTAACTCGGGTTAAACAAAAATGTGCTAGAGGGTTTTTAAAAACTTTTTTGTAGGCATAGCTCTCTCTTCCATTCTCTTCAGAAAGGATGTTATCAAGGTAGATGAAAGGACTTTTTGGTTAGCAAAAGGAAGAAAGCTTAGTCTGAATATCTTTTGGCCTGTTATAGATAGGACATAAAGGAACAATATAGTCACAAGCCTCTAGATATATTAAATTTAAAATTGGATAAGCTAAACATACTAATAAAGCGGAAGTAAAATATTATTCAGCAAGATACCTACTCTGAGATGTCCTCTATTACTTAGCTATGGAAGCAGTTTTAGCCAGTTACTCAAGCTCTATTTACCATATATACCATTTGATACATTTGAACTCCCAGCATAAGCATTGACAAACAGCCCTATCCCACAAGTGAAGAAAAACTATAAAGGGAGGAAAAATGATCTTTTTCAACTTGATGACTCATTGTCACTTTTTGCAACACAGCTGCTATAGAAACTGGGTGCGTTAACTCACAGTCCCCTCAGAACACATGAAGAAGAAATTGTTAGTGCACAAGCGGCAATAGAAACATAAATTTCTCAAGAAACAGTGCAGATCAAGCATACAGACACCAGCCTTTACTTCAGCATTAACTGTTCCAAACACAAAAGACGAAGTAGTGGATTGTAGAAGTCAGGGACAAGAAGGAGATGGAAAAGAATAATGTTTAACATGTTCAATAGTCCCACAAAAACCAAGCCAGGACAAAAAACCAACTTTCAAGTATGCAGTGTAAAATAGTGAACGTAAAATGTGGAAAAAGCAGGCAGAGAAAAAAGTCTGTATGTTCTTGGATAAAATCCATCATCATTTTTAAGTAGCGACAGAACTGTATCTGGTTGGTTTGGCTAGTAAAATACCTAGCATAAAGCAACTTCACGTAGCCACCACCCAGTAAGTTTAGTATTTAGAAACGCGTGATAGTTAACACTAACATCCCTCCCCAAAGTCCACAAAATAGATGCAATCATTAATCAAACTGTAAGAAAACATGGGCAAGCATGACTGTGCCTTGCTGTTTCAAAAAGTCATAGTTGTGATGCTTAAGGAAGAAACATCATCTGCTTTGGAGGCAGGAAATTAACCTGGAGGACTTTATCACATAAAGGATATTTACTGCACGGAAAGAAAAAAGCTGTCTAATACAGGTGGATTGATTTCAGCTCAAGAAAAAAACCAATTTGGTGAACAACTGGATACACATCATGTTTACAGCATCTGTACTATCAGAGGGAAATTTGTGGAAGCAAAAAAAGGACATTATGCAGAGTGCAAAACCAAAACATCTTAAAACTTCGTTACACAACATTTTAAACTAACCCTGGAAAAGTCACTAAACTCTTGTAAGACAAGCAAAATGTTTCTTTAATTCAATCATGCTTACAGGAGCATGAAAGAATGATGTAATTGAGCAAGCAGGAAAATTTATTATATGAAGTGCTATAAAATCGTTCCTTTAAAAACTCCAAGTCTACAAATATTAACAAAAGCCTCCAATTTGCACAAGTTTAAATAGCAAAAATCATTGGGAGAGCTTTAGGTGAGAATCCTTAGGAACTCTCAAACAGATAGGAAACTTCATTTGTTTCATCCTCTTTGTTTTATCCTCTAATAGGGAAAAGAATGCATCAGACAAATGCAAGAGCCCAAAACCAAACAAAAAAAAACCCCAAACAAAACAAAAAGCCAGAACAAAACCAAATAAACCACTGCTATTTCCTGGTTGAGTTTTTGCACAGAATTTATTTTGCATCATCCCTTTAATTTTTTAAAATTCACTTTAAACTGACTCTTTGGCAGTTCAACCCTTGTGATTTGATTCCTCAATTAGCACATCAGTTTCTGACACAGAACATTGTATTTTCTAAGGAATGCAGCCTGGTTCTGTTCATAATCATCCAGTATTGTTCTATTTTTCAGGGCCTGTCTCCCCGAGAACATTGCACTTCTTTCACACTCTTCTGTCCATTGCTTGGCTTTAAGCTCGTTCTCTGTTTCCCATTTCTTCAATTTCAGAAGAAAAAAAAGTCTGTCTCATTCTGTCTCTAATACTAATCAGCATAAGTGATACCATTTTTGTTATTAAAAAGAATATGTTTTCCCCTTCCACTCATAAAGAAACACTTCACATCAGCAAAAAATATAATACAATCTTTCAAACACCTTTTTCCCCAAAATGACCTGAAAAGAAGAAAAATCTCACCACCATCAAGTTCAGCCCTGTAGTAGCGTGAACACTGCCTTTCACACTGACTGAGAGCCTTTACCTCCTCTGTGCAATTTTGATCTTCCTTGTATGCTGACAGAACATCGGTATTTTGGAGCTTAAAAACTCTGCAGAATCCACATCCTCATGTTATGTTAAGAAGATATGTATTACAATGAACTGCTGCTCTTTAGTTGGGAGTCCCAGGCTCTGTAGTAACACAAACCACTTCTTTTAGGTCCTTAATAGTCTAAGTTATAAAACCTACCTATTGCTTTTTCTTCTTGGACAGGGATTTTCCACACCAATGGCAGAAGTGACAGGAGGAGGGTCAGAAGTTCTTCTCGACATGTCAACTCCTATGTTAGAAACAAAGATTTATGTACTATTAAAAAATAGATTAAGCTACTTAATTTTACAAAGCTATACAACATTCAGTTCCCTACGCCTTTCTGCTGTTTTATGCACTGAAAAAAATGACCTAACTGCAAAGAGTGCTATAATCATTAACTAGAGCCAATCAGAAAGCATCTAAGATATTTATTACACTCTGCAACTGTTTCTATACAAAGGCTTCATAATCTCTCCAGCTGAAGGAATTCCTTACCCAAAGAACTAGTAAAGTCAAGAGCAAATAACTGATTGATTTAACAAAGTGAACACGAAGCCCAAGTCTGAAACTTCTGTAGTTCCAAAAATGTAACTTTCAAGAACTTCATGGGAAATTTTACTTTCTCCAAAACGACACCTTTAAGGAAATGAAAAAAGCTTACATTTATCAAGTGATGTTATTGACTCGCAACAGAAAGGCAAAGTTTTATTGGAGGAAAGAGGGAAGGTTGCTCTTAATTAACAAAAACAAAATAATCACCAAAACACCCTTGCTCCTACTGGGATTTGAAGACTTATGCACTAAGAATTGCAGAGCAGAGAGGAACAGTAGAAGGCACAGAATTCAAACACAATTCCTTTATTGGTTGCTATGCAGCACTTTCAGAATGGTTTCGGTCCTAAAGATCAAATCATTTTCAAGCAAAAAGCTGATGAGCATTTTGGCAGTTAGTATCATTCAGGGATATGCAGCTGAAGCAACATCCTTCTCCAAAAGTTCAAGGTAGCAATGAAATTAAAATGTATAGAGATAAGCAACTAACATAATTATAGTTACATATATAACAAATATATAGGTACATATATAGTTAGAGTGCTATATATAACAAATAGTTAATATTTGTCTGATAAGACTACTAATTTAAATGATTTTTTTAAGAAAATATGTAAAACTATTGATACAATATAATTAGGCCTGAAAACTAAGCTTTTTTCAAAGTCATGTTCCCAACTCTCTTCTGCTACTAAAGGTTTGCTCAGCAAGACAAATTAATTAGGAATGGGAATGAGCAAAGAGCATTCAAAGCACAAGACTACTGGAAAAAGTAAAATATTAACTTTTCAATATTTCAGTGGTACAATTCCAGAATTCAACTTAATCAAATTCCTCTTCTCCCTGCCTTCATAAAAAAAACATATTTCCTTGGGAAAAAATTGCCGAATTGCTGATTTTGCATGAAGAATGCCACAAGCTTTTTTCCCCTTCTACTTCAGAAGTGGGTTTTTGTTGGAAGGGAAGCACATGGAATGTCCCATTTTCTTCTCACGTGAAAGCAGCTGTTTCTCAAGCAGCTCTAGTCCTGAACTCTTTATTAACAGCAACTATGCTGAAGTTGAGTGACACCTAAAAAATCCTCACAGCTCTAGAATTAGTAAGGATTCTTCTTAGCAATGACATATAATCGCAGTCTTGTGGATTTATTGTTTAGCCAGTGCACCTACTGGAATCCAAAACCAAACCAGCAGACCTGACCAGAGTCTTAGCATAAGTCATCTTGTGAAGGAAAGGCAAACCTCCAAGACAAATCTGACCAGCGTTAACAGCTGACCTTACTTAAGACAAGGGCTGAATAAACTCAACAAGGATTCACTTACTTCACTACTTTTGAACACTAGGATGTGAAGTTTCAAAGCACAAAGACTTAGTGCACATCTCATCCGACTCATTGCTTAATACATATCCAATAGTGTTGAAGAGAAATGAGAAGAGAAAGAAGAGAAGAAAACGGACACCTATAGCTACAGGGATGTGTGCTAGACTTTTTATATTTAAAAAAAATTATAAACTGATAATCTCCTAAAATGCTTTCTCTTTTGAGCTAAAGTCACAAAATATTTACTATTATGTTCAAGAACAAGTTACTTGAAGAGCAAAAATATAACTCATGGCCCATAAACAAAATAAAAAGGTATATATTTTAATTTCATTTTATTGCCTTAAACCAGGAGGACCTTCTCAAATTAAAAACTAACAGTTTGTATTCCAGGTTCAGTAAACACTCGTTTTTCTTAAAAATTCTAACCTGTTGCCTCTTTCCATGCAGCTACTGCACTTGAGCTTTACACACACCTTAACTAGTCAGAAATTTAGCAACCATCAATGTCATATACCATCAAAACAGGTATATGATTTTTTCTTTTTCTGTTCTTGCAGAGGGACAGAATGCAACTGCAACATATCCTTTTGAACTTCTAATCTTCACAATTAACTCATACATTCTATCATAAAAGATATGCAAGAAAACCAGCACCAAGAGGAACACGAGCCAGACAAAACCACACAAAGGTCAATACAAAAATTATAACCAGGTAAGAAAAACTATTACCTGATCAATAGTTGAGTTCAGTGTGGTAAGCAAAACAAACCCACGGCCTTGAACCAAGTATTGTCCCAGTGCTGCCATATGAGTTTCTTCTTCTTCATCTTCCTTGGCCTCTGCTCTCTGTACCACTGCATTGCACAGTCTGTTGACATCCGTCAAGAATTCCCGTGCCAGTGAGTTACTGGCACTGCTCATGTCTGAGCTGTAAGTAGAGGAAAGTACAGAAATTAAATCCATCAGAAAATACATTCCTTATGGAAAAAAGACTAGGGAAAGAGGACTAGTTCTTCCCTGTATCCCACCCCCCAAAGGTTGTCTGTGGAACTGAAGAATCAATATACTAACATAGGGTGGAAGGGAATGGGAAGAATGAGCTTAGATAATTTCATTTATTTCAGTGAAACTTTAGCTAACAGCCTACAACCTGAACACTCATTTTATAAATCTAGCAGGTAAAAGTCCATGATACACAGCATTCCCTCCCACTGCATAAATGAAAGCTAATTACTTCACTTCGGCTTTTCTTTCTAAAATAGATGTGAGCTTCAACCTTCCTCTGCTTCTTAAAGGTATTTTGACCTGAAGCATACGCAGGCAGCTCTTACATGGCATTGTACAGAACACACATTCTTTAATAGTTTACTTGAACACATTATCTTCTACCATGTTATGTATTTCAACGGTATGCAGATTATTTCAAGGGGAAAAAAGAAAAAAAAGAGTTAAGATAAATATGAATTTCAAAATTACGATGCTTTAGGATTTACCAGCTCTCACAATGTTTTCCTTCAAGCCAGACTGAGTGGGTGGCAGTTGCTACTGTAGTATACTTAATTCAACATACAATTCTACTGCACGCGTTCAGGAGAAAATACCAAAAGCATTGGTACTGATTCCCAAAGTGATTAATTTAACATTAGATAATGCACACAAGGCACTCATACACTTTGTCTATTCACTCTTATAAAAACACATTTTGTTTTCTCTTATGCCACAGCATTCCTTGGTTGGTCAGCAATAGTACGCATTGAAACATTTAAAACAAACATTAAATCAAACAAGAAAAAATGCAAGACTCTGCCATAGAAAACTCAAGAGGATCACTGAGGAAGGCAGAACAAAACCAAGAATCAGTGGTGGCAGCTATAGAAACAAGAACATTCATTTGACATAAAACCCAGTTAATGAATACTATGGCATAATATAGGCTCCTTTTATTTCTGTATAAATAACTGAAGTGATTAATATATTTGACTTGTGAAGATCTTTATGTCCAAACATTGAGCATGCAAAAAGAGAGCCGAATAACTTTCAACATAACATTTAAATATAACAGGTGGATTAGTACTGCTTGATGAAGAAATATCTACATGCAATTATTAGGTAAAAAAATAAGACCGTGTAAGAAAGAGCAAGTTTGTTAGCACTAGTGGTACAGAACACTCATTTTAGTGGCAAGACTGAGTACTTACACATATAATGACATTCACTGTAGAAGTAACAGGAAAATTCTTACCAGAATTACTTTGCCAGCTTAACACATTTATCTTCTATCTGGAAGTAAAAGCAAATATATTCTGGAAGTATCACCCTCGGTTCACCTGTTTTTAAATAGAAAACATATATCATGGTTAATATGCAATTTCTTTGTTCTTAAAACTCATTTTATGATAGCTATTTGGAATTTTTTGAGCTTTAAAGCTCTACTTTTCTTTTTAGCTTATGATTGTGCACAACCGAAATCCTATTACAGAGAAAATAATTGGTGCATATAAGACAAGTCAATATAATAAAGTTCATTAGTTTTTACAATGTAAAATGAGCCAGGTACACAGGTTTAAACATTTCCCTCTAGAAATACTAAGAATTTTTGATGGTCACTACCTGCATACATAATACTTGAAGCACTTGTAGCTCTAGCTAGAAGTGACAGATAGTATGAGAAGCTGAATTGTGCAGTCAGGTGCTGATGTAAATGCATTTTAAACCTGCCCTTCTATTTTGTCCTGACAGATAACCAATTTTTATTACATTAAACACTGGGGAAGACGTAGTTAATGAAACTAGAAAGGAACAATATTCTATCTGCTCTGTACAGATAAATGCTAAAGCAATTTAAGAGTCACTTCTCTCCTACCCTTTTAACCTCCTGCAGTCCTAACAGAAGATCAGAACAGGCAATGCTTCCACCCACCACCAGTTTAGCTATAATTAGTAATGCAGAAAAGACTAAGGTAATAGGGAAAACCAACCTCCAAATTCACTTTGGAATGGCCAGAAATAGCAAGACAATTACCCTTAGTACATGCTTTAGCAAAAAGTCAAAACACAACAACACATACACCAGCCCTGTACTCGTGAGCTCTGCACAAAGGGCAAAAAGGAAAATGTTTGCTATAGAGAATATACATTGATAAAGCCCCAATATTTCATATTCCTTGCTGTAAACTAAATTGTCAAAGGGTTATTAATTTTTCATAAAACGTCAAGTTTCTAGTTATCACAGTTCCCCTCACATCTTTAGACTGTATTCAATCTAAGAAAAGGAAAAAGTTATTTTAATCCTCCTCTTATTTACTTAAACAACATCTAAGAGCTCCTTAAATATTCTTCAAATCCTAAGGTAAGGTTTCGGCTGACTGGCTGCATACTTCCTCTGCTCTTTCCTAGAAGAGGGACACCAATAACTGCAGAGACAATGTTTATTTCTGCAACCTCTCGGCATTTTTTTTTTTTGCTACGGTTTTCAAATCTTGAACAAATGCTAATTACTTAGCCATTCAATGGTAACAGGACTCCTTAACAGTTTCACTTATAGTGAATTGTGATGAGCATGAACATTACGTGAAAGACCTCCTTAACAAATGAGAGAAGCAACTGTAGGTTCCCCAGGTAAGCTCCTAATAATTGGCCCCCCTTTGAGTGCTTCAGAACAACACATCCAGTCTCACAGAAAACTGACTTATCCAGACAGCTAACGCTCAATTCATTGCAACTGAGTATGTTAAGCAGCTAGTGGTCATGCAGTTGTAAAAGATGTAAAAATGTTGTCATGTTTTAGTGTCCTTCCATCCGAAACGTCAGTCTCCAGGCTTCCTGCATTGCTTGCGCTGTTACATGGATTTAACATATATTGCCATATTCTAAGAAAAGGGTGAATTCTTAATGTCAGTGGTAAGACAAAGTACTATTTCATTGATGCTAATGCAAAAAGACATCAAGTATGACTTCTTAATGCAAGAAGTGCAGAAAACATTTTAAAGATATACCATGCTGGATAATGAAGCACTTCTTTCAGAAGGACTAGTTCCAACAAGTGCTAGCTACTTCTCAGTCGTGCTTATTTATTTTTCTGCAATTAAGTTCTGAAACAGACTGACAGCACAAACGTGCCCTTGGAAACAGTTTTAGATATAACCTCATTATTCATCCCATCTTAAAGCTAGAGACAAAGAACAATACAAGGAGAACTGAGAAATAATTAAGTAGCTTCCAAAAAAAGCTGCATATGCACAACCTTTTTTTCCTTTCATATTTTTTCCCCAACAAGTGATTTAAGCACCTAAAGCACACTGCTTTTCAAAGAAGAACTCAGTGAACAACTTGTGCTGCTGATGCTGTAACACAGAAAACACTCTGCAGAGGTGTGTTGTTCTTGTTTGTTTTGTTTCTAAAAAAAAACAACAAACAAATCCAGCCCCACTCTAAGGTTTCAGCTCGCTTGTCACTTTACCTTTCAGCTGCAGACGGTGGTACCCTGACACTACACCCGACTCAGCACAGCACTTCATCTTACTGCAAGAAAGTATGCCAGCCAGTTTGCTCTGAGTAGGAACTACTCTACTGGAGAGTTTTTCCTTTTAAGTGATACATCTTTAACTGCTGTGGTGCCTGGTAATACAGAAGCAGATGCTACACAGAACGCCTGAAGTAGGCTGCCTTTACCTCTCTTTAGACTGCAGAGAGGTCACCTTAACTAGAGCAAAAACGCCAAAATCTAAAATATCCCATATGAACTGAGCCATAAGATAGCAAAAAGAAACCTACCAGAATGTCAGTTCACCACTGCTGTGTACAGTCCCAAAGGAACACTTAGCTTTGGAACACACAATGCATCAGGGCTTCACATAGCTAGCCCTGAAAAAAAAAAAAAGTCACTTTCTTAAATTCCAATTCACCCTCCAGAAAAATATGATTATCATATTTTATAAAAAACATCTCTATTAGATAGTATTTATTTCTAGATGTAAAAAGGCCACAAGTTTTTTTAAAAATAAATCACTTAACCGTGAATGATCTGACATCGACATATAATCTGCCCTCTTTGTGCTCATCTTTCTATCATCCTCATAATTCAATCTGTACCATGTCTGCCCTCTGGCCCCTTCCTGCACCAGCTCTCAAAGGACTTATTTTTGTATCTGCTGTTGCGGTATAAGTTTATTTCCCGCACTTGAAACTTGTATTTTCTCTGGACTTCTTTCTGGTTTTTTGAGGTTGCTCATCAGCTGAGTGTCTTAAAGTATAGGAACACATTGCATTTACTTCAGCAGACTTTAAACCTTTAAAAGAAAAAATATTCTTTAAGTAATTTAAATGACGGAACTTAAAAACAAGACCAATTTATCTGTCTTGAATCATGAATATAACAACTTCATCTAGTGCTAATGACTAGATGGTATTATCTCTAATGTCAGTGCAACCTGGGGAAGAAAATGCAACAAAAGCTTAGGTTCAGAGCCAGTACTCTGTATATGAGAGAACTGGGCCTTTTACTTGATTATGTTTTCAGCAATGCACTGCCCAGAAAGGCCTGGAATGTCTAGTGATACAATAAAAAGTAGTAATTGATAAATTACGACAGCAGCATTGTAATAAAATATAGTACCAAGCCAAATGAAGTAAAAATCCCATAATACTAATGTAAAATATTACTTTCAGTAACCTTTGTCCAACAGCTACAGCAAGAGTAGAGGAGAGGCAGAAAGTTTGGTGGTGGTCTCCAATTCACACAACAGCCCAAATTAGTGCTCTAATAATCCTACCTTCCCACGGCCTTTTAAAAAATATATGTTAATTTTATAGTACTAGCAAAAAAGGAACTAATTAAACCACCTCTTATTGGTTATGAAGTCAATAAACTCCTTCAAATAGCTCTTCAATTAATAAATAGTGGTTATCAGTCTAAAATGAACATGCTACTGAGTCCTGTTCATACAGCTGCATAGTCGGGCTTGACTGCCTGAGGAAAGCAAAGTGACAATGTACCTAAGAAGATATGCATGGCACATACGAGCCACCTGCAAGACTTAATTTCCTGGAGCTCACTATGTTATCTTCAATAAAAGTGGTCTTGTCTACCAGGTTGTATGAGCATCTTACTGCGCTAAAGGAGTGACAGCCAGCCTCCTAAGAAAAATAAGCTTATGAGAAGCTATTTTACAATGCAAAGAGGAGCAGAGAATATATATAGCTACATGAAGTTGTTAATTTATTTACCTTCCCTAGTTTTCTGTTTCAGATAAGAGACAAACATTGACCAGGCATGGCATGGCTGTAAGTCGTTTTGAGGAGAGAGTAAAATGAAGTAGCATTATCAGTAGATATTATAATTAACACTTTAAAACCAAAGTAGTTTCTATAAGCCATTGTACAATCCAGTTATTTCTAGCCTCTAGTTCAAAACTTGTAGCCCTTTTACCCATTCTCTAGAACAAAATATATGGGAATATGGCCAATAAATGCTACGTTTACTTTATACAGCATTCATTCAATTTAGCAAATACTTGTCCCTCCCTCATTGCTTGTACTTAGCATTTATGCACTGGAGAACATGCTTGTGACCTCTTCAATGATTTTTAACATTAATACGATTATATCAACAGTGATTTTAATCAGATTTACTTTGGGGTTAAACTTTCGATTTAAGCTCAACCTTCTGTTAGCTGAGGACAAGGGGCATGATGAAGAACACTAGCACCTTATTAACACTAAGACACTCCATAAGACACTTTTGCAATTGTAGTGCAGATTGCTGGGTTTATTACAGAAACAAAGTTTATCTTGTTAGTAGCAGGCATCAAATTTGACTGCCTTCTCTTTAAAGAAATTTGCTAACAATAAAACTAAGGGAATGCTACAATTAATACCTCTGTGTAAACTGGAGAAGTAAAAGAACATAGAGCATGAGAGTGTGCAACAAATATGTATCGATCACGGCCTGGACCAAAACTGGAACATACCCTACAGGGATGTCTTGAGGTCTGCACTTGGTGGTGACATGCAAGTAAAGCTTCAAACTAACATCACCAAAAATCAGCATTCTTCCTCTTATGTCATTTTGATACCACTCAAAACTTTAAACAGGCTAAGAGCCAAAGACCCAGTTGACATTGCCAAAACAGGTTACACAGCAGAAGCAACACACAAACCTTTTAAGAAAACAGGAACCTGCAATTCAAGTAGAGCATCAACGGAAAGCTTGATCTGCTTTGATGCCTTATTTTACCAATACAAGGCCATCTGCGAAAAGCATAGCTTATAAAAGGCAGTGAACATTTGTTAACCATCCAACAAGTCCGATATTCAAAAACACAAGCAAACAAGAACAAAAACATGACACTTCAAGTTTGGTTCACTCTCAAAACAGACATACCAGACAACACTCCAGCTCCACAGAAGAACTCCTTCATACTCTCTATTTTCAATCCCTTTCTGCTGTGTCCTTTGCTACTATTTCTTAGCTATTTGGGGTTACAGAAGCAGACAACCTGTTAAAACCTACTAAGGCAGTGTTGTTCCAGCCATTAGGTTGCACATGAAAAGCAACCTCTTAACATACAGAATTTATCATAAGACTGCAGGTAGACATCCATTTTCTTGGCACAGTTCTACTTCTTACAAAGTCCTTGATTTCATCAAGGAGTTCAGCAACTCACTTTCAGTCTTCTGTGTAATCCACTAGATCAATATTACTTCCAAACAAGTTATTCAGAGTGCTTCTCCACAGAATAAAGAAAAAAGTGAAAAATAAAAACACTTAGTACTTTCGGATAAATAATACATGCACTGTCCTTTTAGCTAACCAGAGAGAAGTTTATCAAGTTCACAAAATAGTAAACAAGTGTTATTTTAATGAATACTGAAAAGTATGTTGAGACCTTCAGAGCAATGGTGTTCTTGTATATACAAGTGTGTTTAAGTATGTATAATCTTACTAATGACACTTTTATGCAAAATCAAAAGTATATTTAATTCCTACCTCACCTACATGGGATGTTTGTCTTGCAATACACAAAGTCTGAGAGTCCTGCTTCTACAAGTATCTTAAGCCTCCTATAAGTATGTAGTCTACTTATATTCTGCCTCCTAGGTATTAAAACAAAATTTAATCCATGAAGCTCAGTGTTTATACAACTCGAGAATTAGAAAATTGCTATCTCTAAGTAGATGTAAAAGCATTATATCTTACACTGAAAAAAGACAGAATTTTAAGGAATTATATTATCGGTGCTTTCTGACAAAAAATTCCTTAAAGAACCAAAAGTACTCTTTCCATATTGTATATGGTCAGGAAACAGTGTCACATGAATGGCTAAACTACCCATTCCTGTTGTAGAATAGGAGTATCAAGGAAAAAAGCAAATAAGATCAGATCAATGCTATGCTAGATTTGACTAAATTAGAGAAACAGTCATTTTCAAAAATACCTATCAGATATGCGTAAACAAGTCAGAAAACCTATCATTAGCAAACACACCTACAGCTACAAGCACTGAGAGATGCACAAAGTGGCATTACATGTACAGGCAGATCAACTTCACAGAAACAATTTCAGAGATCTCATTCTTCTGATCAAGACCCAGACCTGTAGGGCATCACACTGGAAGTGAGGTAAGTGAATTTAAAAAAATCCCAAACTCTTCCTTACCCCCAAATTATCATTTGCCATATATTTTCAGGCTGCAGTGTTTTCACAGTTAGAAATGAAACTCATGGGTGATTTCTTCGGGCACAAAATTTGTTCTAGACTATACTTCCCAAACTTAGCCAGTGTATTTATCCAAAGGTAACTTAAAACATATTTGCTAGACTTTAATCTGGTTCCTGTGATATATTCTGACCCTTAAGTGTTTAAGTCTGCTCTCCCCAACATAACTGTTTTTAGAATCTCACTTTTCTCTCGCGTAATTATTGTTAACAACAGCTCTGAACAAGTGATAGAAGCACAACTCAGAAAAGTATAACAGATTAACATGTATATAACATTCTTGTTTACATACAGCTAAAAAAATACACCATTTACCCACAATTCAGTTTTCCTGTTCAACAGTTTCCAAAGTGTGATCTTAGGACATTACTTCCATTAAATAAATTCTAATTTACATCTGTAGTGTTTCAACTGTATACTGTCGTTGCATTATTCTGTGTATGCAGTTCATATGATGTTCTAGAGGTCTGTAATTCCAAAGGTTAAAGCTAAAATCATTA
>VXAK01018561.1:100376-127969 GCA_013399435.1 Arenaria interpres
GGAGAGGTTGCCCTCTGCTTTGGCAGCTGCTCCGAGTAAAATCTTGGAGCAGGCTTACGGCAGCCGGAGCTGGGCTTTGGCGCTTGGCTGAGAGGCCTGGGAGAAAGGATGGCCCCGAACGCTGCTCCGTCAGCTGCCTGTCAGAGCGGGTTCACACATGCAAATAAATCCATCCCCAATGTGCCTGGACTCCCTGTCGCTGCTCTCACCCTCTCCAGGAATTCACCTCACGCGCCCAGGGCGCTTACTAATTTTTTTGAAAGTGGCAGCAACCCGTTCCAGGCCATGTTAACAACAAGCACGCTCTTCATAGAGTCATACGTGCCTCAGTTTGCCATAACCTTCCTGATTCTTGAAATCAGAAAAAGGTCCACAGAATGCACAAGTGTCATCTTGGTGCACCCTTCACACATCCTGGCACATTGGCCTCCTGCTCACAGACCTCTGCTGCCTTCCTTGGTGAGGACTTGCTTCAGCCCTGTGACTGCCTTTCAGTTACCATCCCAGGGCCCATGGGCCACCTCAGTGGCATGTTGGGTTTGTAGAACTTCAGCCAGGCTGCCTGCAAGGATTAGACGGCTGGGCGGAGCCACATCTTGGGAATGCTTCAAACAGCAGGATCCCAGGAGCCGCCTGACAAAGTTTAGATACACATGAGGCAACAGTGGTGAATTCATCTGCAAATACAAGCTTCAATCTGCCTGGATATTCCCTGTGCGCACCCTGTTTCTCATTCTCTTTCCCATGGCATCTGTTTATGGCCGTGTTTCTTCTTTTTTCCCTCAGCACACACTTGTGGCTGCTGTTCATGCTGGTCCTCATGCAACCTGTCCCTGTCAGACAGCTACTGGGCTAAACGGACCTTCGGTCCAAGTAAAGACACCAACTTCCCTGTAAAGGCCAACTGTGCAAATCCCAAGAAAGAGCCTTTCTCTGGGAGTTAGGCACCTAGATAACCCTTCTGCACTCGGAGATGTCTTGAATCCCTGAAAAAAAAGTCTAGACAAGTGACACTGACATTTCATTAAAACCAGAAAGAGCAAGGAGCCCGACACGCTGCTCTGCTGCCGAGCAAGGTTACACAGCACAGCCATGGAGCTGCAGGCATGGGAGCCCTGGCAGCACCCCATACCCCTGCTTAGGTGCCCACCCTTGAGAAGGCCAGATCTCAGCTCAGAGAGACAAGGGGCCTCCAAGGGCACCCAGTTCTCTTCAGTGACCACAGAGAGAGCTTAGGGACTTTGGGAAGACTCGACACTCTGGAGTTTAGATGCCAGTTAGTTGCTAATTCAGGCAGACTAAATCCTACTTTTAAGCCAGTGTATTTTAAACTGGTGGAGAATGTGGTAGGATTTGGTCTGGCACTGGCACTTCAGCTACTGGAGAGGAAAGTGAGCCAAGATTCCCACCCCACCCCTGGGCTCAGGGAGTTCTTGCTCTGAAGCAAACTCCCTGATGCTTGCATGAAGCCGCTCCACTTCCTGCAGCTGAGAAAAAAGAGAAGTCTATTTTACCTCTGAACTAGGGCTTCCTGTTTACCAAAAATAAGAGATAGAGCTATTTTATCTTTCTTTCAGATCTTCCATCTGCCGAAGGAAGGCTACATGTATGTGTCCCTCCTCGGTGCTGGCAGTGGCAGGGAAACAAAAGTTTCTACTGGCCTCATGGGACGTGAAACTCCTGCCTACCAATAACTCCAAGGCTCTTTGCCGTTACCTCCACTGCTGCCCAGTCTTCTGCTGATGTAGGTCAGAGCCAACACGGTGCTTGACGTTTACAGGTTGTCTATGTGTTTCTCAGGGAGACCTGTGAAACTAAGCATCCTGTACATTTCTTTGTGTGGTTGTATGGCAGAACTGAAACAGCAGCAATGAAAATAAAGTCAATGGCCAATAGTACGTCAACTCACCCTTGGAATATTCTCTTTAAAGTGCAAAGAATAGGTGCATTTCAGATTGAGAAGATAAATTTGACTGAAACTTAGAGTTTTCAGATGAGAACTGGCTTCCCCATACAAACATCTGGGTGAATTTTTGCAAGGCATCTATTAAAAGCTTTGGAAGGGAAATTAGCCATAGCCTAAATGGAAATGCACTGAAGCAGTTGTCATGTGTGTGCTAAAAAAAGATTATAAACTGTTTGAACTGAAAAAAATGGTTGAGAGAGGTAAGTGAGGGCAATTAAAGATTTTATCAGAACGGTAACGTTCTTCTGTCTGGAATGCTTCAAAGTGCAACCTATCCTTCCGCTCGTGCAGATTTTCTTTAATTATAGTAATTAAAGCTCCTGCTACAGATATGAGAGCATGCCTGTTCAGTTTTAAACCTGAGTTTTTCAGTAAAGTACTATGCTTTCTGAAAACATGTATGTCAATATATATTTGCAGCAACTCCACTAAAGTGAGCAGAATGACACCAGTTTGTGTCAGAATAACTTTAAATCAAGTCTGGTTCTTTGTGTTGATGTTGGTTCATTGATAACTCCCTCTAATTCTACAAACACTGTCTGAATCTCACTTAAAATCTACAAAGTTTTTCAGCAGAAGTCTTCCTGAATTTCTACTATCTCTTTCTCTTTTCTGCATACGTGCAGAAGGTAGTGAGATTAAAAACAAGCAAGAAATCAGAATATGAGTGGCATTTCCCTACTTTTCTCTAGGCCAAGAGAAAAAGCACTAAGACCTGCATAGGTCACATCAATACTCAAATTCTTCAGTATGTGGTGTTAATGCTCACAGACAGTAGACTTAGATCAGCCGTTCCAAAATGTTAGGGGTCAATGGGCCATTCTCTGTTCCCAGAACTTCTTAAGTATCCACTACACATTTTTCATAAGGCATCATCTTACTCTCAACATCAAAGTTTCAGATGAAAGCATTACAAAGATAACGTAAGGCTCAGGTTTCGTGGACCATTTCTACAGTCTCATTCTCTCTCCTTTCAAATGAGTATTTACCTGTCTAGGAAAATTTACCTATGTTTTAATGGTATAATAAAGTCAATAATAAAACTGTGGAGTAATACATATAATATGTGAGCTGTCTTGAATCCACGATCTAAAATCAGAGTGATTTGTGGAAAGGACGTCTTTTGTCAGCTGAGATGAGCAGCCTTTCAGCAGGGAATGAATAGTGGTCTGTATTCCCAAGGAAGCACATTATTACATTTTTTCCCTATGCTGCTGTAAAATATCTGAAAGACTGAATAAAATAGTGAAATAATTTTGTGCTTAGTGAATCAATGAAGGGTCTGAGGGATTTGTTAAAATAATATGCTAGTTTAGATGTGGTTCTGTCTATATCATAAGAAGAAACAGTCTGTGAGTAGCTGCACTTTCAGATCGATGTCAGGAGAGACAGCTCTTGAACAAATTCATGGACAAATAAATCCAGGCTGGTCACATTTCATGTCTGAGTTCCTCATGTTTGACTAGTTGACTACAGTGGTATAGAAATACCAGAGAGAAAAGGAAAACATTCAGTGGGTAGAAAGCAAAGGGAATTAAATGAGGTTAAATGCTTCCAAAAGGAGCTTAAAGTGCTAGAGTTGTGGGAAGCCTTCCCTAGTTGTTTGTAATCCTTGTTTAGGCTCACCTACTGCAAGCAGGGCTTGATTCCCAGTGACAAGTGATTTTTCATTGCAGTAATTCCTGGTCAGCACACACTGACATAAGGATGTATTTAGTGATGGTTCTAGTTCCCATATCCAGAATAGAAGAGCAGGTACCCAGATAGCCGGGCTGGCACACATTGTATGGCCCTTAAATTTGTTCAATGTCTAATCTAGATGAAAGAATTCGAAAGGGCTTGCATTGCTAGTTTTGAGTCAGTGAGTCTACTTTGACCGGTCTCAGCTTTCCCATTTTGTAGAAATTAATCCAGTTTAAAGTTTACTCAAAAACAATTGAGGTAAATCACTAGTTGTAGTGTATGCTGACCTAGAATTAAATCGCTTTTAGTGCTGTGAGTTTGGATGATGTAACAGAACTTGATTGAATGCATTTCTATAGAAATGACTGAAGCTAGAATAATTCCCACCACAAAGAATGAGAAAAGCCTAATGAGAAATGCAAATGATATAAAAACCTATATACAGGACTTTGAGCTCTAATTTGCACCCTCTTACGGCTTTCAAATGTATGAATTACAACAGATCATAGTCTCTTACACTTACGCATTGTCATGTGTCTGTAACATTGTCTAAAGACTCTTCCCTGTTCTACAGTAGATAATCAGGCAAAGAACATGTTCTTGAACTGAGGCAGTTCAAGAGGTGAAACTGGGGTGAAATCTCAATAAAGTCATGTCAGGCTGCGGTTTTCATGCCTCTTTATTAGGTCCATCATTGTCTTTAGCTGAATCTACTACCCATTCGAAAATACTAGACCACCTTATCTTCCTAATCCACTGCAAAAAGCAAATCTGCAGTTCAGAATAATAAATACTTTATATTTTTCTGCTAACTCATAGAAAGAAGTATTTTTATTTTTTTAATTTCTAATTAGTACTGTTTAATAGGAAAACTCCTAGTAGATTTTAATTTTCACCACTGAATTTTTGCCCTGCTCTTCTTAAAATATTAAAGTAAGATTGGACTGAAAATTTTAGGTGGATATTTTATAAAGAGAAAGCAAAACCAAAATCTGGTAATTCACAAAAGCACAAGGAGGCCCCTGAAAATGGCCTTGTTGCCATATGCACATTTTTGTCAAACGTTACTGATCCATTCATATCATAATAGGGGTTATGCCCAAGAATTTGACAGTCTATCTTTTAAAGGAGCATATTATCAGCGTGGTAGGTCTGGGAGCCGCAGGTCCAAACAGTGTCCACTGCATGGTAGGTGGATAGTAATTTGTATTTGCGTGGACAAAGCTTAGGCAAGCTTTCATGTTGAATCTTTTCACCCTGTTCCTCCCCCTCCTGGCATATCTTTTCTTTTACCTTTTCCAAGAAAACAAACTCACTTCACTCATTTTGCCTGGACACAGTTGAAAGAGCCTGATACTGCTCATTGCTCTTAGGACAGCTCACCTTTCTTCACTGCTGTTTAGTTTGACAGGGGGACACTTTTTAGTTTTGTTTCAGTGCATATAAACCATGTTTTTTTCTCCATTTCAGTTTCCTGCTGGATTCCAGTCATATCTTAAGCTGGATATCCCCCTTTAAGCTGGAGGGGAGCAGGTTGGAGATTAGGAGAAAGTTCTTTACTGTGAGGGTGGTGGAGCACTGGAACAGGTTGCCCAGGGGGGTGGTTGAGGCCCCATCCCTGGAGATATTCAAGGTGAGGCTCGATGAGGCCCTGGGCAACCTGGTCTAGTTGAGGGTGTCCCTGCTGACTGCGGGGAGGTTGGACTAGATGGCCTTTGGAGGTCACTTCCGGCCTGAACAATTCTATGATTCTATATCTTAAAAATGGCCAGACTGGGTCAGACTGAAGAGCCATTCAGCCCAGCATCAGTTGCAGTTGATGGCAGGAAGATATGCGAACAAGACAAGTGTACAGTGACATTTAGTACCTGTTCCATCTCACAGCAGCCTGCAGCTCAGTAATCTCCTCAGACAGATGTGCTATCCTCCTGGTTTATGGACTCTGATTAATTTTTGTTCCATTGATTTGGCCAATAACTCTGTGACTCCACATAAGCCTTTGGCATCCACAAAGTTCCAAAGTTCAGTTAAACAACTAGCTAAAAAGTACCTCTTTTTGTTTGTTTTGGACCTTTTACCTACCCATTCCCCTTGGTTTCCTCTGGTTCTTCTGCTTTGTGAAACAGGGAGTAATTACTCTCTAGTTCCTCTCTCTGTGCTGTTCATGGTTTCACAATTCATTGTCAAATCTCCCCTCTGCTCCTTTTGTTCCACTCTGAAGAGTCACAGACTATTTAATCATTCACTGTGTACTATTTGCTTCAGCTTTCTTACCCTTCTTTGATCCTTTTCTTGTTCTTTTTAGCATGAGAGAAATAGACCTGCAGACAATATTCAAGATGCGAGTTCCATAAATTTCCTTCTACTATGCTTATGTTTTCCTCTCTGTTCTTTCCTTAATAATTCCTAGAGTTATACTCACTTTCCTCCTCCATCGCTGAGCACTGGGCCAACAACTTCCTAAAACTGTGTTGTAACTCAGGGATCTCTTCTGCCAAAGCATGAGGAGAAAATTCAGCACTGCTCTCTCTGCATGCAAAGTTAGGATTGTTTGACTGGGGTGCATTCTTTTGCTGGTGTCAACATTGATTCTTTTCTGCCATTTTAACCCAATAACTTGTAGCTTGAAATCCTTTTCCCAGATGACTTTAATTTTTGCTGCCTATAGTAACTTACCATCAGGAAACTCTCTCACTTCATACTACACTTCTTTTTCCAGGTAACTTCTATGTCACACAACACAGTCCCAGGGGCAGATTTCTGAGACTTCACTGGTGACTCCCTTCTCCTCTCTCCTCCTAAAAAACTTCAGCAGAGCTGTCAGATATTTTTTTCTACAAAAGCTATACTGATTTTTCCACATTATATCAGATTTGTTCATGCTAATTGCATTACATACTATAGTTTCTAGCAATTTGTTCAATATTTCTGCAATTCTTTACAGTATCTCCGGGTCAGATATCAAAGTATAAACATAAAGCATTTGTTGTGATAATCTGTTTTTTGGGTTTAAAGCCTGGCCTTTCTGAATTTCATGAGTTTCATTATAGTCAACGTAGCATTAGATTCAGCAGAAAAATGTTGTCTTTAACAACAACAACAATAATAAAGTAATAAACATCACTCTATACGGATTAGGTTTTGCTGTTTTTTTAAAAAAAGTAAAATAGGTAAGACAGACCAACAACATGAAGTTGTTAATCACAACACTATGAATAAATGATGAGATAAGCACAATCATTTTCTGGCAAACTGACCATGATGTTTACAAATATATTAACTCTACGTAGCAACAAAAAACAACCTGATTGAAACATTTCTGCTGCTACATGGGACTTCTATTGCATTTCTCCCTGTGATTTCGGATTAGCAATCTAATAGTTTTGTTTCCAGTCTAGCCATGGATTTGTGAGTGAATTTTCTTTTCTGGAAAAGGAAAGATAATTCAGCAAAAGTACATGTTCAATGTTTGCAGACACTTCTAACCTGATTAGAGCACTGGTTGTCTCCGTCTTCAGAAGCAGTAGGCCACCTCCATGCATGGAATGCTAAGGGGCACTGGGGGTGCTCCTTAGCTGCCGGTAAAGCAGACACAGAGCACCCAGGGAGCTGCTCTCAAACACTCCTCCGGTGCTGGGGGGCTCCTGGCTGCCTGTGTCCCCGTGCAGGAGGTTACTGGTGTGGTGTCAGGGTGAGGTGAGGGGTTGGTTCAGTGCCTAATCCCCACCTGTCACGGTGTTCACAGCAGCTTGTGTCAGCGTTGCAAACGGGATGTTTCCTTAGAGCTGCTCTAATGGGGACAAACTGCTCCCCCCAGCCCGGCAGCTCCGGAGACTGGATATTTAGAGGCATTTTCTTCCCTGTTGGTAAGTACACCAGCTTCAGCTCTGGCACTGGCGGGGGAGAGGGGGGATCTGACAAGAAGAATGATGAGGCTGAGCAAGCCAAAGGGTGCCAGAGAGCCACCGTGGATGGTCTGCACGGTTTGCATTGCCTGCTTTGGAATAAACCCAGCACATGAAGTAGTCACTGTAACAACACTCAGCCTTTGTGCTTTTCTGCTTTTCTTTCGGTGGTGCTGTTTCCAGATTAGCATTTTTGGACAGGCACTGGCTCTGAAGACACAACGGGGCACAAAGCGTGCTCTATTTCAGGCACTGTCATTTCCCCACGACCAGCAGCAGTCTGTGCTTTGGTCTGAACCTTTCTGATAGTGTTATGTCAGTTCCCCTCCACGACCATCTGATGCTGTAATGTAGCATTAGGAAAGAGAAAATAGCATTGATTCAAGGCAAGGGAGGGAGCCAGTTTTGCCGTTTTATATAACTCAGGGGAGCTCTGTAGTTATTTAGTCGCCTTAAATAATTCAGTGGGGAGGCTGTCTGAAAGGCAACAGATGCTTTGTTTCCTATGAAAGGTGATGCATGCTCGGAGGGCTTCAGACATCTATCCAGCAAACAGCACAGGCATTTTTAGAAACACATGCATTTATACATTCAGAGACTAGCTCCCAGCACCCCCCCAGGCCCTCTGCCAAATCTCATTTTCGCATTATAAGGCCAAATCCCGTTCACAGTTTTGTCAGCATTACTCCACTGCTCTCAGCAGAGCCACCCCGGAGTCACACTGGTGCAAATGGGTTTGCTGTAATTGTCAGTGTTTCCCCAACCCAGCACACACCATCCTAAACTTTCTTCCCCATCTGGCCAGCAGTGCTCTCCTGCCTGCTGACCTGGCACACAAGTCTAACGCACAGATACCAAACCACAAATATCAGTCCCCAGTTCTGATCAGTCCCCAGACAAGCACCAAAACATGTGTGACAGCTGCTACTCACCCCTGAGCCCTCATGCCCTTATGCCAGATGTGGACCCTCTCAGGATCCCCACCACTGGGCTGCAGACCTCACCAGAAACTTCCTTGCCAACATGTACCCCAGGCAAATGCCTCTACTCAGGCAAATTTTCCTGCATCTCCTCCCAAAGGAACCTGCCTACCACCACTCCATAGTGAGGGAAATGACCCTCCTTGGGGACCTTTCTTTCTCTCATCAGTCTTCCCCATTTCCATGCAGCTTACGCTTCCCTTGGAAATTAGGCACCATCCTAAGGAATAAAAACTGTTTAAAAACCTGTAGAGCATACCTGGTTTCCTCAGAGAGTTGCAACTAAAAATCAAGGGGGCAGTGACACAGAATTACATGAGAATCCTCCTTCTGGGGACTCCTCTGCTAGCACTTGACATGGACCCGGTCAGAGGGATGCTGCTGCATCTGCACAAACTGCTGCAGTAAAGCCTCGGAGTTTGTGTCAGGCTGCTGGATGAAATCATAGCTTCCTTGCTGCTACGCTCTGGCTCCTTTTCAGCTTCACACCAGCAGCTTGTCCTGCAGAGGTTTGGAATTTGGAGCTTGCTTTGGTTCGTTTTCTTTGAGTCGTTGTGCTACTGTGTCTGCAGTGCTGCTGGAGGGAGGAAAAAAAAAAAAAAAAAAGAGGCAAAGAAAGAAAAGAAAGAAAGACAAAGAGAAACTCATGCAGGCTTTTACTGTCAGTGGTGCAGGAGGATGAGTAAACAATGCAGACAGCTAAAAAGATTGTGTTAAGTGGTATAAGAGGCTAAAAGCTTTCCAATCTGCCATTCCATTGTGTTTGCTTGGGTATTGTATATAGGCATATAAAAAGGGAACCATTCAGCCTTAAGGGCACATTCATGAACTGAGAATGCTGTGTAAAGAACTCAAAAATCTGTCCTGTTTTGCAAAAAAACCCCACCAAACAAAACCCAAACAAAAACAAACAAACAAACAAACAAACAAAACAACAAAAAACTTTCAATGAGCAAATAATCTGAGCTGATTTTTGAAAAAAATGTTTCTGGTCTCCAATTGATGTTATTTGTGTAAGCACAATAAAGAAAAGAAAAGGGCGATCAAACCATGGAATTCAAAATGTGCACATACATCTCTGAGCCTGCAATTTTAGATGCCTCCTTTTGAATTTCCATCTGCAAGGACAGCAAGGCCAGGATCTCCTTATTCTAGTCAGAATAAAGAAATTATATTTGTTCTGAAATACCAGGTTACTTGATCTAAATGTGAGTGATCCCAACTGCATAGGCACCACCATGGCTAACACTGTTGTGCTGGTTTCAGCTAAATGGGAAGAGATCCAGAGCCACAAACCCACGAACCCTTTAAGAGAGTGATCCAACTTTGTACTGTGAATGTAGCGGCAGCAGCCAGGTGCCAAAAGCACTGCTAGAACTGAGAAGTCACTAACTCTCGATGCACATCTCTGAGCACTGACCTGAGCTGTTGATGTAATATTTGTGTTTCTTATGAAGAATTAGACTGCTTCTTCGAGCTTCTCTGCCACATATTGCTATGCCAATTTACCCATTAGTCTTAGTATACTGAATTGCCTTTATGGCTTCTCCTGTCGGTACAATATGGTCTTGGGATTTACCTCAAATATTTTGCTGGTTAAGTTCATTTTTTACTTTCTGTATAGTCACAGCTACATCCCAGGGCACAGTTTCACTAAGCCCAGGTGCTGGAAAGGGAGTGCTCGTGCTTGTCTGATCTTGCAGTCAGCTGGATCAGCCCACTGACCCAGCTGAAAAACAATCTGCTATTTTTCTAGGGCAAGTTTTCAACCAGATCAGCTTGCTGACCTGTTTGATGGCATAGTCACGAGCACTGTGCCAACACGAGGGAGGAGGGGGACATGCACCTGCAAGATGAAGGGCAGCACCATCCACTTTCATTTCAGTCTGCATGTCAGTCTCTTAAGCCTCTCTATAAAGGTAAAGTTTACCATACACTTGCTGAACAACACAGGTGCTGGCTAAGCACAGTTGTATTGTGCTCGAGTCTGCCTTTATGGTCACCAGACCTACACCACCTTAACTTCAGAGGATTTGCTCAAAATTGGTAGTTGTCTGAGGGGTAACTCAGGCAAACTCTGTGCAAGGAGCAGCTTGTGTGACGGAAGAAGATACAGACCACCTCCAGTGCAATGCTGCTGAAAACATGTAATCACTATTTAATTTGACTTCTCAATTTTGGCAAGCTCTTGGAAATTCTCCAGACGTAAAAGGCCTTCCTATTCTTATACCAAGGGAAAGCTGCTTCTCAGTTTCAAGGAGACAAAACCTGGCACAGGAGGCTATGAAATACTATAGCGGAATTTTCTGTCTGACACAGAAACCTTAAAACAATCTCTACATTAGAGCTGTAGCATCTCCATGTTATAAAATGACCAGGAAATCTGTTTGTACATCTGCCTGGGCATTTCTAAAAATTGTGAGGACTCTTTAGAGTATTGCTTGAAAGTTGGATGTCTGAAATAGGTAGATGAGGCATGAGTCTTATCTCATCTAACTTCTCTTCCTAATGAACTAGACACAGTCTAAAACAAAATTCTTACATGGTCACTGGGAAGGGATAGGAACTTCCAGAAGATAAATCAGTCCATCTTAATACAGGTGTGCTGCATAAGTGGGGTCAACTCACCCCTGAAAATGCCCCTCTCCCTCTCTCTCCACTGATGATAGAAGAAGCCAAAGCAACTGCCTCGATCTGAAGAAAGTAAGGAACTCCTCTGGGCTCACTAAAGAGCTGATGAGGATGAAGTGGGCTGTGAGGGTAGTGTAGAGCTGTGTGTGTCAGGTGCACAGTCTAAGCTACATGCAGGCCTGTCAGAAACTTGTGCAAGCCTATTTTATTCTATCTTCTTGATCTATTGTTTGGCTATGGAAAGGGAAACCAGAGCATCCATAGGGTTGGAGATCTGGGATAGGGTGTACTTACACCACCGGGAAGTTCCAGGGCCCATGAAGTTGTACTGGGGTGGGAACTGTGGGGGGGTTCCTCTCTTGGGTAGGTAACTATTGTGGGCACAGGAACTACACGCTGAGCAGGAAGGCAGAGGTCCCAAGCCAGAGCAGTTAAGATCTTGCTCACCCTGAGGGTGTGCCAACATGCTGGGAGACAAGCACAACCACCTGATGAAGGTCCAGGAGCCCGTAGCACCTTAAATTTTGAAGATGCTCTTCTGGCAGACAGTGAGAGCATCAGGCTTTCAAGCCTGTATGCACAGTGTACAAAGTCAGTTTGTTCCTTGCTGGCTCCAGTCCAGGCAGAACATAAATCTTACCATGTGTACAATTTTAAACAGACACTTCTGCTCAGACCAGATTGCAAGTAAGTGTAATTTGGGAACAGAAAAACCTAAATGCTGCACGCACTCAGCACTGGAACAGTATCATCTCCACGGCCTGTGTGTGTCACAGCTGACGGCAATGGAGCCTGAGTGATGGAAATGGCTTCCTCCAGGCAGAGCAGGTTTGTTGCTAAGCTATTTCCGAGCCCTCTGCTTACTTCTGTTACTGGAAATGACTTACATTTGTTTCTAAATCTGTCTCTATTGATTAGCACTTAGTAAGTGGCTGCATGGCTTAATATAATGATCATAGCTCTCACTCCTTTTGTTATTCCTGATGTGCAGAAAACTGTTCTTTCTTTTTTTAGTTGCAGGATGTTCTCATTAGCTCAGCTTAGCACTGTGCATACTTCACAGCCCAGGGTATTCCGGATTTTCTTTTGAAGTATTTTACACTGGCAACGAATAGAGAACAAAGTGCATATTACTCATTTTTGAGTGAAGCTATGACTATCTACCCAAAAATTAATGAGGTATAAAATATCACATAGCTCATCAGTTTTTACTCCACTAGGTATTTTGTTGGCTATCTTTATTACAGAAAATGCTTGGTTTTCCCACAAGTGTATTAATTACACTAACAAATAGTTTTGGTTTACAGTCTTCTAAGTCTGTGCTTTGACTGAAAAATAAAGTTGATCTTTTATCGGAGGAGTCCATTAATATTTGCTTTTAAATGCAGTCGTTGTAAATATCACATTATACAATTAGCATTACCTGACTAGCTGCTGGATTCCCTCTGTACTGATTTCCTGACTGTGGCATTATCCTTTCTGTCATTATATCTCTAAATAACTTTTCTTCAGCTCATGCATTCCAGCTCCTTTCCTCAGGAAAACCTGGTATCAGATGTCAATATTTGGTTACAAAAATTTATTCAGCCATTTTCTTCAGTGCTTTCTACTAATTTTCATCTTGGTAAGAGAGTTAGCTGAAAACACAAGTAAAATTATACATGGTTACACAAGCGGCCAAAGTAGTTCTCGTCAATGTTTGTGGTATATGTTCAGTCAGGTGCTCAGCAAGACAGTAACAATAACTCCAGTGTAGTTCAGTGGAAAGAGAGTATATGGACTGTTATTATATGCACTGTGTCCAGTCATGTGATATTCATGTCTTAGGCCTTTCCACAATAGCCCTCTAATGTCTGCATCACCACAGATCCATATAAGTTATGGTTCTCCAGAGTTTCTGGGGAAAAGGATCAAAAAGACAGTTTAAGTTCCTGTTGCGGTTTCCTGGGGAGCTCATCATTTGCATTCTCCAGGAGCACTGCTGTTCCATTCACCTTTACCTCCAAATGCTGCAGCAGTGCCCACGGCAGGTCTCCTGGCCACAAGACACAGTCTGAGCAATACTGCCAAGGGGAAAATAGAAGTTTCCAGGTGGCCACCACTGTGCTCCTTTTCAAACCGGCAATGCTGTGGTGCAGTAGCTCCTGATGGGGACACAGATGCACTCATTTCCCCATTCAGCAGTTCTGCAGTTGCTATTTTTCATTTTGCATTCTTCAAACTCAGGAACATGAGTTTATGGTCAGTCTGGATCTGAAAGAGGTCGCAAAGAGCTGCAGCATGGGGCCATCCCCTCAGGCTGCTGCGCGAATGTTTCTGACGGCGACATCATGAATTTCAGGAGCCATCTTTGAGTCTCTGGCTCTACTTACGCAGTTCTGGCATGTCCTGAAATCAACTCAGTTATCTCTCCACTACTCGTGACCAGCAGGAAATGAAAGCTGATCATTCACCTTCATCTGTCTTCTGAGGAAAGGACTTTAAACTGATGCTGGCACTGGGGGACTGGAGCAGAGTAGCCCAGCAGATTATAATGAACTCCATCCTCCCCCGCTCTACAACAGGGCTCCCGTTTGAAAACTTACAAGAAGTTACTACTTCAAGTAGCTGGGTGTCCAAGCCACCGTGACTATAGACAGAATTGATATGAACACCGTGGAGACAGAAGGAAGAGCCTTGCCTCTGGAAAAATGTGCTTGCAGTGCATCAGTGAGATCGGCTTTGCTTATGCTGGTACTGACTTGCCAGGTTGGTTCTTGACTATGTGTTTTCACAAGGCAACCCTGGAGACTAGAGGCTCTCCACTGTGGCACGCACTCTGCATACCAGCAGCTTTAACACATCCTACTCGTACTGAACACACTCAGGAAATCATGCTCTAACATTTTGCACGTTACAAGAAGTGTCACCTCAGTATCATGAATGCTATCCTGGTCCGTGATAGCAATGATAGACCCTTTAAGAAAGCTAGATGTTTGTTTCTGTTAACACAAAATCTCTAAGAGATGGATGAGGATGATTACAAAAATTATAAGATACTACCAACGTAGACAGCTGATGCTGATTTAGCTGCAACATATGAGAATTTTTAGTCATCCTTCAAAGGATGCTAATCTTTATCTTGTCAGGCTGATAAACAAAGCCACAATCACAGGATACACAAATGACTCATCCCGGAGGTCTCTGCTTCTTCAGCACCAACATGATGTTCCACCTAAAACACATAAATGCAGAACAACATTTAAGGCTGGGGGTGGTATCCTCCACTGTATGCTCCACTGCTCTCGCAACAGCCTCCCTCCCGACCCAGTGTACAGTGCAACAGCTCCTTTATTCTGTTCCTAGCACTGTAAGAGGAACGCAATGCAACTCGGTCACAAATGGAGGCTGGCATTTCAATAAAATAGCCAGAGTCAAAGCGTGCACATTCAGAGATATCCATTTTAAAAGGAGATGCTAAGAAAGTTCTCTTTCTTAACTTCCCCCTGACCTCAATTAAAAACAATCAGCCACCCACATGTTTAATCTTAATATTTAAGGATTTTCCAATGAAAGAGAGACATTTTTGTCTCATTTCATTCTGGTCTTGGTTGCTGCATTTTATGACTAAAATGGGAGGAAAGATGGTCTTGTGATTATAGTTGCAGGCTACAAGTCAGGAGATCAGTGTTCAGTTTTTCAAAATGTTCCTCGTAGCTTTGGTCTCTGTTTGCCCTAGGAAAGAGTGGGTGACTTGCTTCCTTAGCTTACAGGATTGTAAGAACTTTTCAGATGTGAAAAATGCTTTCAAGGTCTGTGTACACAATGTCAAGTCTTTAATGTGGCAAAGCCCTTGATTTCACAAGCAAAGTTTTCACAAACAAACCACCTTGATCTAAAAAGGCAGGACTATAGCATAGAAATGAAGGGCAGAAATGTGTACGTTAGTTATTCAAGGGAAAGAGAAAGCCTGTTGTCCTTTGACTGGCACAGATGTTCCAGGAGAGTTAGTTGGTGGAAATGTCATCAGTGAATTCTACCACCAGAAGAACTTTGAAGCCAGTATAGTGTAGTGTCATTGCCTGTTACCAATCTGATCACTTAGGCTAGGACCTGCCCTGCGTCTGGAGACACACATTTCCCATGGGAACACAACACGGTGTCTTCTTCCCTGGACATTATCTGTCTTTCATGCCTAGAAGAAGGTTGAATTTGGGTTAGTGCTCTACCCTCACTACATGCCCTTGTCCTCCAAGGTTTGGCCCACAAACTTACAAAGAAACGTATACACCGTCATGTAGGATCCTCTCTTGTCCATCCCTGCCTGGTCCCTTGCTGTGTGCACGGTGACTCTGCGCTGTCATCAAACAGCATCTGGTGTATCAACCTTAACTATAGCTGATATGAAGTAAGAAGTCACTGCACACTGTTCTACACAAAACAAACATTTAAAACTAGGGACCCAACATTCTGGTTTTTTCCTGCTTTCTGTAATATTCCTTCATTGTTGGCAAAAATATTCTTGGAATAGAACTTTGAATCATTCTTTCAACAGAGCTGCAAAAGGTCAGGAGCAATTTTGATATAAAAAATGCTGGATTTAAAGTCTGGCGATTGGATTAAATTTGGGGTAACTAGTTCTAGTTACATTTCCAGCAGAAAATTTGACTAAATGAATGCTCTGTATGCATCTAAATCACTGTGGCTGCTCATCTTGCAAGTGAGCTTGGGGTAAGCATTCAGTGGCGTACCAATTGACGTGGGGCTCACCTAGCAGGTGCCATTTTCAGGTCGCGGCCGTGTAAATACAAAAGTGCCAGTTTCCAAATATATTATGGGCTGAACTTTTCCGTAGCAACGTGACAAGGAAACACCAAGTAGTTTTGCTCATGCAATCTTGTCAGTCTATTAACATTTCCACTGCGGCCCTGCCGAAAGGCTGGCCCATTCGGGGTCCCGTTGTGCCAGGTGTGGTACAAATAAATGACCTCCTTCCTGGGAGCAGGTTGCAATGTTGGGAGGCAGGGGAGATCTTGCTGCATTCAGTGTGGAGTTACATGCTCCATCTGACAATGTTCACTACGTTGTGGTAAGTTCGTGGGGAGAGAAACAAACACAGAAAGCTAAGGCAGAAAGGCCTGCTGCTTATAAAAGCATTGTCAGTCAGAAAGGAGACAGCCCTGAGAGTGAATTCTGGCTGCCTCGAGCTGTTGGAAACTTCTGAGAGGGCAGGCTGTGGCAGGAAATAAAAAAGCACATTGAATAAATCACTTGATGCTCTGATTAAGAGGCATGGGACTGTGTATCATGTGATAGTTAAAGCCGTAAGCTCCAGCCTTGAAGATATTATTTGGTACACGAGCAGTCTGAATGGGCAGATGGTATTCATGAGCAGGATTACTATTTCTAGCAAAACAGGTCAAACCAAGTCACTTAGAAACGGAATTAAAATTTAAAAACGGTTATCTCTGAAGGTGTGTGAGTTTTTAGAGAGAGCTAATGAATTGGGCTCATTATAATTGCATCATTTTAAACAACAAAATTATTCTGTGTAATAGAGAAAAGCTTTGCCTTTGTTCCCTTTCTGTCAGGTAACTACACACACATTTTTCAGCATTAAATCTGCTTCCAAATAGGAATGGATCAGCTGGCTGGTGCTGACTAAAAGTACTCATTTTCCTGAACTACCCAATAAGGCCACATGCTGAGTGACGTTATGTCATGAGTAAAAGCAAACACTACAAATAAAGCGAGGTTGGCTTACAGCAATGCCTGCCTGAGCGGCACCCAGCCTCACTTCCCTATGGCATTTCCACAAGCAGACACCTTGATGGGTGGTTGACTGCTCTGAGAGGTGCAAGCGGGTTGCATAGGCAGGGACAGGTCTCTCTGCCCCAGGGAAGTATGGAATCACAAAAATCAACCATGTGGCAGAGGTGCAAGACAGGCAGAGGGCTCACATTACTTCCTATGGCAACAAGGGGGCAACTTTGCTATCTCTGATTGTTGGCTAGTCTGGAGCAGGGGGCAGGAGGAGCCACTTTTGCAGACACAGGTTTCAGCAGCCCCTCAGAAATCCCCACACTGAGGGAGGGTAAGTGACAGAGATCCCAGGGTAACAGCAAGAACAGGCAGCTGCTTACAGGGGCAGGATGACCAGCTGATGTAAAATCCCTGCAAAGGACTGGAAGGTGCTTTGGAAAGGGCCCCAAGGAAGGAGGCATCCTTCTACCTTTTCTAGATGAGCATCAGCCTGGAAGACAACACCACCCCAAGCCCCAGCACATCAGTAGAGTATTAGCAGGAAACCAGAATCTTGGTTGATTTTAACAGACACCAAACACCTGGGAATTTCAAGTCCTCTGCTTTGTGTCCCTGAGCCTGGGTGAATGAGACCTTGCTCTGCTCCCTGCAGTGTGGCTCAGTGTCTCTTCAGCCCTGGGGCTGCCTCCAAATCCCCTTGGCACCAGCTGACATTGGGCTCCAGAAGCAAGTCTGGGAAGTCTCACTTGAGCCTGTGTCTTGCCCCAGAAGCCTGCAGACAGGCGCTGAGCAGCAGCCTGTCCTGGCAGGCTGGGCCAGCCGGGGCTGTTGAAGGAGGCAGGCAGCTCCCTCGCTCTGGGCAGGGGAGGAGGCAGCAGGCAACAGCCTTATAAGCTGAAGCAGAAAAGAAGCCACCAGTCTGGGACAGCTCTGCTCACTTGTGAGAAACACGGTGGCTCTTCCCTTCTCGTCCTGTGCCACTTCTGCATCACCAGTCCTAGGCGTGTGAGGAAATGATGCCTGGGGCTGCCACTGAGCCTGTAGAGGCTTGGGCAAGAAAACAGCATGCCTTGCTCCACTGGCTGTTGGAGATATTGTATGGAAAAGCCATGGAGCTGCAGGAGAGCAGAGGTGGGGTAAAAGAGAAAGGCAAAGACTTAAGGGAGTTGTCACAGAATAAATTGCTGCTTGAAGAGGATGCCCATCATCAGGCAGCTCCTTTATGAGCTGATTTCAGCTGGGCCATCAGAGTCAGCATCTGCAGCAGGGTCCAAATTTGCCTCGTTCCATCCATGCAGGAAGGAGGGTGGTGCTGGCCCTATACAGGGACTGGGCTGGTTAAGCAGCACCAAGAAGGCTCAGATTGCATGGGGACCTTCATCTGGTGGGCACTGCACAAACTCACAGTGAGGCAGTCTTTGCTCCAAGGGGCTTGCGCTGCAGATAGGTCAAGATGAAGGACAAGTGGAAGAGCAGGCAGCGAAGCTGGCTGGAAGGGAAGGGACTGGGAGGAAGGGATGGCAAAGAGTTTGGCTTGATAGCCTATCTGCAGAGGAGGTAACTGCGGACATAGCAAAGTCCAAGCACAATGTCACCCTGTTTTGTCTCCCCGCTTTTGCTTAAATGAACTCCCCGCATCAGCCAGCTCTGCCTCTGGTGCCAGACAGACAGAGGTTGGTATAGGCAGAGCACACGTTGAGCAGCATGACCCTGAAAAGAAAGATTGTGTTAGATCAATATCACACCAATTTCTGTGCCAGAAGGTGCAAAGCAAACAACTACGTATTTTGGTTGATCGCTATATATAAAAGAGACAGCCTTGGTCCCAAAGCGGTGGTGTAACTCATTCTGTGGTGATACTTTTATTTCAAGCCTCAGACTAATCAAAATGTGCTATGTGCTTCTTCTACTTTTGCCCACGTATGAATTTAATACGTGCGATGACTTGTGAGAAATACCAAACTGAGGCTTTTGGAAAGTTAAGCCATGTGTTTAACCACAAAACACATGCAGTGTAAGCAGGGCTTTCAGTGTGCCTCACGCAGCTATGGGGGCTACGGAGCACCGGGGCGGAGGTGCTGCAGCAGTTTGCCTCTCACAGGCACGTGCTGCTCCTGCTCTGCGCCCAGTCTTTCAGCAAATGTGGCAGTGGCTGGCAGCTCTGGTGGCGCCTCTGCAGCGTGCATTGGCCAATGGCGTCTATCTTTTTAAAGTTTCAGCTGAAGGACTGAATTTATTAATTCTTTGTCTCTTATGTTCTCCTATTTTTCTATTATCACATTAGCTGGAGAGCAAGGTATGGAGAGCAAGAAGGCAAATCAGTGACATGGCTCACGGAAACACAAAAGGTTGCCAATTTGCAGGCAAATATGCAAAGAACTGAATCTAGGCACCCTCATTTGAAGTTGTAAACAGGATTTAAATGCTGTGTTGGCCTTGTGACTTCTCTTTGGACTTCTACGATCCATAATTCATTATTCGTTGCATGTGACTCATTGTTTAAATCATATGCATTATTTCTGCCACACACTTGCCTGCTAGTGAGTTTATCTAAAACTGGTCTGTGACAAAAACTTCCCTGAAATTTGAATAAAAGGAAACCTCTTTTGCAAATGTTGGTAGAAAATAAAAGGAAAACAGAGGTAGGGTAAATTTGAGCAAAGGTATATCTTGGGTGGCTAAAAGATTTGGAAATTGTTTCTTCCCTTTTTCATTCATGTCCTGTCAAGCCATGCCAATTCACCAAGAGAGAGACTAGGCACAAGAGATGCAATGGTTTTGTCTGGTTCTTTTATCCCATTACGTGGTCAGTTTCTGAGCTGTAATTTGAACCTTGCATCAAGTAAATGTAACAAAGACTCAAAGCATTAGTCAGACTTCAGTAGGCACAGGTCCTGAGATTCAGTTTCCAAACTTTCCAGTTTGTGGCAAGCATCAGATATCATAAGCTTTACGTCTATTCTTTTAAAAGGATTCAGTTGTCTGAAGGGAACATAAGAATGCCAGTGACCAATTAAGGTATGAGGGTAATTAGGTTTACTTTCTCTTTTTTGCCTCCTTTCTCTACTTTTCAGATTTTATTGTAAATTCTAGCTTATCACTTCATGTGCACCTTTATTCAACAGTGTCCAGCAAAGGAGCAGCATGTGATGGTTTGACCCCAGGCTTTCAGAACAATAAAGAGTAGTTTGGATTTTGCAGACCATATGCCCACTACTGACGTGCACCTTCATTTGAACTGAGCTGTCATCACCGTGTCTTAACGCTGGAGTGATTCAGAGAGGCCTCAGTGTAAGTTCGCACCAGGGTCCATTCAACAAGATGGCCAACATGCAAATGAAAGATAAATAAATGACAAACTGCTACAGCTTCAGCTTGCAGAGTGTCAGGTAACTAACTCTTGGAAAGTGTTTAGCAGTTTCCACTTCAGTTAATTTCCATGGAAGCTGAGAGATTTCAGCATAGCCAGAGTTGCTCTGTCTCTTTGTAATACTGAGCCTTAAAGAGTGAGAGGAGCGAGGAGCTGCAGAGCCCCGGGACTGTGGGAGCTTTGCCTGTGTGACACACAGCTCTGGCCATGACTCCCACAGCCCGTTGTTTTTCTATGGCAGATACATGGAGGTCCCAGGCACTCTACCCTCTAAAGCATTACTGAATAGATCCAAGGCCATGTCTGTCTTGTTAAGGATTAAATTCTCATTTTTAAGTCTAACTGTCCCGAGGAAAACCCTTGTTGCCTTCATTTCCACAGTGCAGGCAGTGTGTTTGCCTGTAGCCCACTGATGGTATAGACATCACTATCATGGGAAAGGTGACAAGTTTACCGGCATCTACCACGCGCACAAAAGGAGAAATTTCTACTTTGTACATCTGCTTTTAATATCTATACTGATTTATGCTAGCAGATCAGGTTCATTAAGAAAAGGTGCATTTATCAAAGCTGGTGTATTTATTTCAGTGAATATTTACATATGTACTCACACAGCAGCTGTGTACATGACAGCCTAAATATGATCAGCCTAACAGTCCAAACAGAGCATGAAAGGCAGCAAAAATAATTCTCCAAGCTCCAGCAGAACCTACATCACCTCCTTTAGTCACTCTGATACTCAGTAACTTTCTAACTTTGTTATGTAAATAATTTACAAAGCATTTAGTGCTTTTATGTTGCTTCTCTTCAAAAGGTTCATGTCAGCGTGTCTCTCAGACTGTGGCTCACCCATGTGCTACTGTGCCTGCAGATCCCCAGGAGCGTGTAAAGCCTCCAGTGGCCAGGACGGGCATTTACCTACATAGGAGGCACCGTGGGATCTGGACTCATGTGTAGAAGTAGTGGGCTGTGGGGTCAGCCTCTGACTAGGACATTCCTCTTCCCCGCACTATTGCATAGAATCATAGAGTTGTCTAGGTGGGTTGTAATGCTGACTGTGTGCTACATGTCAGGCTGAGATGCTTGGGATTTCACTAAATGGAATTGCAGAGACAGTCACTAAGCATGAGGAGCGCTGCTCAAGAGAGACAGGTTTAACAGTGCCCAATGGAGATGCCTCATTAAACTGATACAAACCTAATGAACAGAAGAGCCGCTAATTATCAAAAGGAGTTAAGCAATGAAAAGTGGCAGAAAGCCAAGCAGCAATCTTGAGCCTTCTTAATGCAAAGGGAAACTACGCAGCAAATCTGCTGTTTGTCATACAAGAGGGAGGAAGAAACAGATACCTTTCAAGATGATGATTTGCATTGTAGTACTAATCCTTCATGTAATTTTTTTACTGAAGCTATTTGTATGAATCCAGTGGATGAAAGATGATCACAGAATTCATGTTGTTTTAAAAATATAAGCCAAGTGGTTCTCCTTTGGAAATGAAAAAGAGGCTGTAAAAGTATTTTAAAAATTACAAAGGGGAACTACTTTCCATAAGTACTCCATTGCTATAGTATGAGGAGAATGTGCAGGTATTTTCAGGACAGGGAGAAGATGCCACAAAAGAGAAACATTACACATGCACTTGCGTTTCTAGCTCCTGGAAACCCGAAACACCGGGACCAAGCTGGTCACTATGGTTACAGACAGATGTGAAAGCTCCCTTTGAACAGACCATCAGGTGCTGTTGCTGAGCAAGGCCCACCGATGGGTGGTGAAAGATGGGAGAGAGCGGCAGCCCTTCCCCAGCCTACAGAAGAGGATGCCATGGTGGTTCAGAGGTCTCTCAAAACCCCGCCCTGCTAATTAGCAGCGATACTGCTGTAATGTACAGACTGTGGCAGGGCTAGCACAAAAGTGGCACAGATGGTGAGATTGTCTCCAGGAAGCTGGTCTGCCTCTCTGATGCAAAGGCAGGGAACAAACTGGGTGTTAATATGCAGCCACCAGCACTCAGGCGGTGGCCATAAGCAAAGCAGCCATCATCTTCTTCAGAGGTGGGGCTGAAATGGAGGTAATGACTGAACACCATACGGCCACATCCCAATGCAAACGGGTTCTTTTCTTTGCCTGTACTCTACATGATTTAGTGTTTGCACAACAAAAGCGTCCGGTCAATACAACGACATGCAGGGACTTGGATGTTCCCAAGCATAGGACTCTCTGGCACAAGTTATTGCTTTCAGCCCAAGTGTGGGCAGACAAGGATGAAATCACACCTACCACAACTGGAGTGAATTTTTTCCTTATATAACACTGTTTTTTGGAAGGAATCATTCCAAGCAATCCTCCCCTGACTGTATTATTTGTGCAGTGAGTCAGGAAGCCTTGCAATGCTGCTTGTGATACTCTGCCCACTTCTTCTTGGGATATGTCTGTGTATGGATGTGGATATCACGCATCATTTTACAAATTGCTCTAGCTGCGCTCTCAGGGAAATATATCATTAACAGTTTTCACAGTCATGTTATTGACTTAGTTAACCATTTATAGAATCAGCCTTCTTACAAAGGTCTCACAAAGTCCATAAAGTGTATGTAAACACAAGGGGCAACTTTCTTCCCCTCAGCATACCAGGCTCTGGTCTTCAAGCATGCAGGCGATCAGCTGCAGCCTCCCGAAATGTTGTTCCATTTGCGCATGTGAACTAGAAATATTTAACTCATTGCTTTATGCAAAATTTCAAGAGCCCTGGACCAACTCTTTTGTACCCCTACATAAACTCCCAGTGAGGAACGAGGGGCCTAAATATTACTGTTGTGAACTATGTTTGTGCTTCTCCAGCTTCCTGTGTGCTGCTGGACATGGGAGAGGTGGGAAAATAGTTAATCACTAGCCATGACTGTTGAAAGTGAAATGTGGGCAAACCGTAGCCGGGGCAGGCTGGTATGAAATGATCTGTCAAGAGCTGAATGAGCTGTTTTCCTAAAGGAAAAGCACCATGGTGGAGATAACAGAAGGTTTGATTAATGAGGAGTAATTTCAGTAATTAAAATTTTAAAAGGACATAACATGGTAGGCAAAGCTGCATAAGAAGAGGCACACGGAGGAAGAGAAAGCAGCAAGAGGTTTCCTGGGAAAAGCAAAGCCTGTTGCGTGACTCCTTCTGCATCTGTAGGCATAATCTGAATTTTGACTCAGCCCTCTAATCAAAGGACTCTGCCAATTATGTCCAGTGAACTAACAAATGCTGGTTTGTTTTGGAGAGGGAGCTGCATCAACTACAATTATTTCTGATCGCACTACTTGCCTGGAAGGTATCTGCCTTATAAAACAGACTCCTTGCCATGTCCATGGAAATGAGTAAGAACTTGAGTCACAGACCTTGTCTTGAGGGATCTGTTGGACCCACCCCATGAAGAAGCTACATTGTCTCTTGCTTTAGGGTACATTTGGGGAGATTGTAAAAAAGGCTGAGATCTTGAGAGGAAACTGTGACAACTTCTTCCCTGAGGAGGAACCTATCACATGCCTTTGAATCTCATCATCATCCAGTTGCAATTCCCAAGTATTCGAAAAATGTTTTTCTGTACTGTGTGGCAATCTGCAAGGCTCATCCATTAACCACCCACGGGATTGGAAAAGTGAAACTTCAGGGGAAGATACATGCCTTATGGCTTTGGCATGAGATGATCTCAGGACCATCAAAAGGGAATGGCATCTTCTCCCCTGCCCCAGCTTTCCCTCTGTTCATCCTCTTCTGGCCCTGTGCTGCCAAGCCTCCAGGCTGCCCCAGCTCCCTGACCAGTCCCATAAGTAGCAGCAGGCAGAAGGGAGAGCTGGGCATTGGGCAGTGAGAAGGATGTGGAGGGGAAGGAAGACCTCTCTGCTGGCAGGGAGATTTTGTAACAGCTTAGTCACAATGTGCAGCTTTGGGTGCTGAGAAATGTACAAACACATTGGTAAATGTATGAAATAGATAGTCGGGGTCACGTGGAAATCACTTCTCCCTCTAGCTGCCTTCAGTTCCCACACTCCAAAGTAGCATATGAATTGTTGTGAGAAAAGGTTGACTTTCAAGCTGTGGGCTCTGTTTCAAGCCCAAGGTGATAAACTTCTATTAAATGACTTATAATTTAGAAACTGAAATTATGCATTCAAGAGAGGAAGACATTCTGCCACCAAGAGACAGTAGCACACATGCTTCCCAGCCCTGGCTCTGCTCTGGCACACAGCCTGTGGAGCTGGACACCCCCAACTCCAGAGTTGCTCTCCCTACTTTGCAAGGTGTGCATGAGGCATGCTGAGACCTGGTGAAAAATGCCAACAAAGACTCTCCTTGCATTAAACATAATGTATACTGAAACCATATTTACAACTTGCTAAGAAAAAAAAAAAAAAAAAAGTGTGTGTGGGGAGGTTTCACAGGTAGTAATGAGAAAATACAACTAAAAATGCAGACTAAACCCAGAGAGAAAGCAGGTGGCTTTTTCATACAGTATATCTTCCTAGCCATAAAACAGATGAGGCATCTGTCATTCAGAACAGACAAAAAGAGGACTGGATGCAAAAAAACAAAAGCCACAAAGATCCATTTTACATCCAGAAGATGCAGGCAATAAAGTCATGACTCACCCTTAACAAGTTCATCTGCTATTTTGTGACTAATGCCTTAAATTATATAATTCACAAATGTCCTACCCTTTAGGATTTTACTAAAAGCTATTTGCTGAATTAGAGTTAGAGATAGCAAAATGAAGTGAAAAAGCAGGGCCTTTTAGAGAAAGGGAAGCAATCAGCACTAATGGATTTATTGTGTGAAAGCCTATGTGGTTGAAAAACCACGCACATACACACACATCTGGCTGCTTCAGCTGTTGGTAGTCATGAATATGGCTTGCTGATGCCAAACAAAAATCCATAGCAATACAATCATTTATTTATTCCATTTTATAATGTAGATCTCAAAATATTAGCCCCATCAGAAAACAAACGGCTAGCTTTTCCAAGAGAAAGTTAAATTTGAACAAAAGTTAATCAAAGTCCACGGTAAACAACTTGGCTAATAGATTGACAGGACTTACCTACTGAGTCGCAGAGGCACCAGTCCAACATTTGCAAAGGCAACAGCTGGGGTATCACTTCCAAAAGAAAGGAAAAGATGTTTCCCTTTCTGTCCATGACTCTGGTCCCTACGTATAGGTCAGAAGCGTGTGTACCTTTGTTACCTCACACACTCAGCACATTGTCATACCAACAGCATATGTAAAGAAAATATAAATTTAGAGTTAGAGAGACCTAAGTGCGAAATATTTACCTAAAAGACCACAAAAAGAAATGTTTTGAGGAGGATACAGGTGGTAAGTGGGTAGAAGTCATCAGATAGCCTCATCTTAGGTAAATATGTTAAATCTCTACTCAGCAGTGTAGACAAGCTGATCATATGTAAAAGGGTGCATCTAGGAAAGCATTTGCTTGGTGCCTGCAAGGAAAAGGAGCAATTAAGCTGAACTCTGGATTCAAGTACTTGACTGTTGGGATGCAATGTCAGAGCTCAGAATTATTTATCTTCCCTTCACTCTGTTCAGTCGTACCTGGTACTTCTCATGCTTTAAGGCTGTCCTCTCAGCCACGCCAAGTTCTATGGGTTCACCATTAGTTTCACAATATCAGATTATCTTTCATAAAAGCCCAGCTCTTGCATTTATGTGGTCAACAAAGAAATTCCACTTCCCCTTTAAAATTTACTCATATCCTTAGAGCTGCAGATCAAAGCCTGGAAAATGAAAGTGCTAAAGTCTCAGAAAACAGAAGGCTAAAAAAAATATTAATATTTAGTATTCTTAGAAAAATCACGAATTCTAAAGTAATTGTTATTATTTTCTATAGGGAGACTTGTTCATGGCTTGTGGCGCCTTGGTATGATAAGTAGAAACTTACGGAGCCTTCCTCCCCCAGCAGTAATCAGGATCTAAATAATTCTCTGTATTCTGATAACATCACACGTAATACAGTGGGATGTTTCACCAGAAAGGTAGCTGATGACACATGTCCATTTTCTAAAAAATGAGAATTTACTGTAAACATATATTTCCTTATATTTTCCATTACTGAAGAAGTTAGGTTCATTTACACTTCAAAGTGTTAAACATTTAGTTGTGCTTTAAAAATCTGCAGGGTTTCCATTTTTTGTTTTGACTTTTTTCCCCTATATGCCAGCACTGCTTGGCAGAGGTTATCAGAGAAATACTTTCAAAAGATTTTAACTGCTGGTTAGTGATTCTTAAATAACTGCCTCCTTAAAAATGGCACAATCTGGGGGGAGAACCTTTGAAAAAATCAGTATGCTTTGAAAATGAATGTTGATAAGTGATCCTGAATAAAATGTTTTAAAAATAATGATTTNCCATTTAAAACCACTAATTAACTGGGCAGTCTGATTATACATTCACAACAGCTGTTGCCTTCTTGGGGTTTCAGTGATCAGCTGTGTAAACAAATGCACACTGGAACATATTAAAAGAAGGAACAAGCTTCTCTGTGACAAAAAAAATAAAAACAAACAACAAAACCAAAACCAACCAAACAAAAAACCTCAGAGTTGGAAATATTTCATGAAGGTATGGAGTACATAAACCTACCGAAAAAATTGCATTTANCTGCCTCCTTAAAAATGGCACAATCTGGGGGGAGAACCTTTGAAAAAATCAGTATGCTTTGAAAATGAATGTTGATAAGTGATCCTGAATAAAATGTTTTAAAAATAATGATTTCCAACTAATTTTAAAAATTCCTTACAGATTGCACCATTATTCCCTGATTAACTATGATCACACTATGAATAAACCAGGAAATGTTACAGAAAAGATGAGTAATAGATTGTCACCTTTAATGGGAAAATGGTATTTTCAGTGGTTTCTTTGCAAGAAAATGGATTAGAAATCTGTTTTGAAAGGACAAGTGATACCATTTGACACATTTCCTTTTCTTCTAACTAGAGGAACTGTGTGAAGGGATGTCTTGCAAGCGTGCAGCGTCTGGCTCTGATAACAACTCTGGGCACCCACAGAATTTGCCACTTTTAGATCAGCATGGTACATTTAGCACAACAGGACACATCAAATAAAAAGCAGGATATATTCATTTCAGCACAGAGTGGGAAGGTTGAGATGTGTTAAATGAAGCTATGATTCTACCCATGGTACATTTTAATTGTGTGGTATGCTTTAAATATAAAAAAAGACCTAGTTTACCCAACATTTATATATATTTTTTTTTTTTTCCTCATTAAGAATTTATTAACAGTGTCATCGATAGTGAAA